>CAUYON010109393.1:0-33334 GCA_963573935.1 Arctocebus calabarensis
TGCAACCAAAAAATGGCCGGGCATTGTGGCAGGTGCCTGTAGTCCCAGCTGCTTTGGAGGCGGAGGCAGGAGACTCGCTTGAGCCCAGGAATTGGAGGTTGCTGTGAGCTGTGATGCCACGCACTCTATCCAGGGTGACAGTTTGAGGCTGTCTCAAAAAAAAAAAAAATTTTTTTTCTGTTATTATTTACAGTGTCAAGTTTTAAACAAAATTAACTGAGCTCAATGTGTCAATACAAATAGACTCTTGGACAATGGCCCCCACCTGAATATTATAATCAAGTGATGTCTGTTCATATATCTTCTTGATCAGCTCTGCCCCCACTCCCCCAAGGCTTTGATTCAGGCTCCTTCCAGCTGCGTTTTCAAGGTCACTGCTCCTCTGCATCAATTTCAAGAGAAAGGAAAAGGGCCTGGAGAATCTTGTAAGAGAGATTTGCAAGGGTCAGGTCTATTATTAATGAACCTCATTTCCCTCCATAGTACCCTGGCTTAGAACCCAGTCATATAATCACAGCCAACACACCTAGAAGGCTGAGAAATATAGAAGAGCTACTTGTCCGTGAAGATAAGGAGTGGGTGCTTTGTGAATAGCCATCTACTCCCTGCTCCTGTTCCTTCCTTCACCTTATTAACTGCCTCATCCTTTAAGACTCAGCATGAACATCCCCTAACCCTAGAATAGTATCTGGAGCATGGTATACACTCTCTAAATATTTGTTGAATAAATAAATCATTCCACAAATACTTTTTTAAGTGCTTGTTCTCCGGGAGTTGAGAATTAAGTCAGAGACAACCATACTGTCAGCAAATAACTTCAACCTCAACTCTTCTGGTGGAGGCAAAGACCAAGTTCTTTAAGAACAAGAAAGAAAACAGTCTGTCAGTGGGAGTTCTGGAAGACTTCACATAGGACAAAATATTTGAACTTAGTATCAAAAGACAAGTAAGAGCTTACCAGTCAGAAGAGATCAGAGTAGGGTCTTTTATGGAGAAGAAACACAACTTGCAAAGGTGACAATGTACCTGTGAGGGTGGGTAGGGACAGGCTGTGAGGGCCTTGTGAGTTGTACAACCAACCAATTCCTTGCTCTTCTGATCTTTCGGTTATACAAGGTATGTGCCCTGCCTGCTTCTGTAATAGAGGCTGACAGCTCTAGTTAAGAAGACATTTACTCAGACCCACCGAGTAACTCAGATGCCAAGTGTAGTGTCTCTGGAAGGAGAGAATCCAGCTAGCTCAAGTCATGGCTTGGGGACTCACTGCCTCAGGTGGGCCACGGGCTGCCGTCAGCTGTTCTTGGAAAATAGTGATTTGGATAGCCTGGTTGGGGAGCCAGAAACTCCCACAGCTTACTACATTTTTGTCTATGAATCCAGGTTTGAAAGGCATTGTTTGTCAATAAAGATTTAATTGTGGGCTGGGCCTGGTGGCTCACATCTGTAATCCTAGCACCCGGGAAGGTTCAGGTGGGAGGATGGCTTGAACTCAGGAGTTTGAGACCAGCCTGAAAAGCGAGATCCCATCTCTACTCAAAATAGAAAAATTAGCTGGGTATTGTGACAGGCACTTGTAGTCCTAGCTACTCTGGAAGCTGAGGAAGGATGGTAGCCTGAACCAAGGAGTTTGAAGTTGCTGTGAGCTAGGTTGACACCATGACATTCTGCTGTAAGACTGTCTCAAAAAGGAAAAAAAAAAAAAAAGATTTAATTGTGGTTTAGGAATGAATGCTTTAAAGGACAGTTATAAAGCATAGAGCCCCATTTAACAAAATACCTGCTGTGACTCTTGAGTGGCAACATATATTGCATGATTTGGAAGATTAATAGTCAAAGCTGTGGCCCTAAGAAATTATCTGGGTCCAACTCCCAATTTAGGAAATATAAGACAGATGCACTTAATATTTATTGAATGCCTACTGTGCACCCAATAATATTTGCTAATTTAACCTGCATATAAACATTTTGTGAAATATACACAGATAGGGTGGCACCTGTGGCTCAGTGGGTAGGACACTGGCCCCATACACCTAGGGTGGTGGGTTTGAACCCAGCCTCGGCCAAACTTCAACAAAAAAAATAGGTATAGGGCAGTGCCTGGGGCCAGCGCCCAGGATTAGGGTGCTGGACACATCTAGCTGGGTGTTCTATATGGGCATCTGTAGTCCCAGCCACTTGGGAGGCTGAGGCAAGAGAATCCAGCTACTCCATGGAATCCAGTCCCAGCTACTTGGGAGGCTAAGCCCAGGAGCTGGAAGTTGCTGTGAGTTGTGATGCCACTTTATCGCATTCTACCGAGGGCAGTAAAGTGAGACTCGGTCTCTAAAAAAAAAAAAAAAAAGAAAAGAAAAGAAAAGAAATAAACACAGATAAGCTCAACTACTAGATTGGGAAATAATACTGTACTTTAGAAAATATTAGGGCATCATATTTCCTTTAAATACACCAAATTATGTTAAGACTATGTCACAGTCACACTAAAGTGCAGAAATTCCATTGAAATGAGGCAGCTATGAAATACCAGAAAGAACAATAGACCTTGGAGTTAGGAGATCTTGGCTTTATTAATTATTATTATTTCGGCTCGGCGCCTGTGGTTCAATGGGCTAAGGCGCCAGCCACGTACACCTGAGCTGGCGGGTTCGAATCCAGCCCGGGCCTGCCAAACAACAATGACGGCTGCAAGTAAAAAATGACCAGGCATTGTGGCGGGCGCCTGTAGTCCCAGCTACTTGGGAGGCAGAGGCAAGAGACTCGCTTGAGCCCAGGAATTGGAGGTTGCTGTGAGCTGTGATGCCACAGCACTCTATCAAGGGTAATAGCTTGAGGCTCTGTCTAAAAAAAAAAAAAAAAATTATTATTATTTCTCTGAGCCCCAGTGTCCAAATGGGAGAACAGGCATGTTTAATAGTGTCAAGTTGTATGAACCATACTTAGCTAGTGGGGCACCATTTGGGGGGGCTTTGGAGTGTGGCAACTCTTTGAACTGTGTTTGTCTCTTGTGAGAAATCTGGAAACTATACCCAGAGTTACTACAAGATATTGTAGTAACATTCATTGGTTTTAAAATGAACGAAGGTGCTAGACTTACTCCTTGTACCTGAGCCAGCTGGTATGCTTGACCGAGACCAGAGCTCCCATGAGATAGATGCTTGGTGCTGCCACGCTGGCTTCCCCTTACATCTTTTTGAGCTGACTAAAGCCAAGTGTGGCCTCTGGAGGACTCATGAGTCTGAATGTATAGTTGAACCTAACAACCACCCCTAGGCATTGTAGGCATCTTGTTTTATTTTACGGTCTCTGAAATCTTGCAGGGGACAGTGACCAATATCCGCAGAAGAAGGGGGAAGAGGAAGTGTCCTTCTGGGTTACGTGGAGTGAAAAATTGGCTGTGATTGGTGATTAAATAATTTGAGTGGATTGGCTAGGTGGGACAGCCTTCAAAGAGGAGAGGTGATCATTTTCAGAGTTCACCCACAAGAAGAACATGTTCGAACAGGCATTACAGCCTCCATTTAAGGGCAGTGTTTTTGAAGAAAAACAAGCTGGTAGATCAGGTTGTGTAAACCAGAGCCTGCTGCCAAGTGCTGAACACATTTGACATTACGTGTACAAGTAGTAATTACAGAGCCAACTCCGGCAGGGACCAGACCTTTTGCTTTCCAGATGCACAGACTGAGGTCCAGAATTGCCTGAGGTGGCAGGCAATTGTGTGGTTGCTCAGATGGTTGATGGCAATTAGGACCGAAACTCAGTTCTGATTCTGGGCCCAGATTTCTCATTTTCTTCCACCAGCATTTGAATATGAGGAACCACTCTACAAGAGGGGCCACAGCTCGTGCAAACAGGCCACTGTTGGGCCCAGGCTGGTTACTGCTGGCTGATCCTTGGCTTCTTGTAGACCTGGCCCTCTAGCTGCTCAGCCTCCAACCCCACCCCACCCCCAAACATGCCCTTCCAGGAATAGCAGAGGTCAGAAGCTTGTCCTGACTTTTGAAAGCCTGCTAAGCATTGTTTTAAGAATCACTGGTACACCTAAGACAAGGTAGAGAGAAGAGGCAGGAAGAAGGGAGTGGAGTGGAGGTGAAAAAGAGAATTTAAAAGAAAGTGGTACTGAGGTTGCCCCAAAAGAACACTGGCTCAGCTTCCAAGAGCGTTCCCACATAGCAGCCTCTTTCTCCATCTTCAGACGTGTCTCTCTGCCCTTGCCCATGACTGTGGTGTTCAGGGCCCTCTGACCTACCACTTTGTTCCTATGGATTTTCTCCCTGGGCCACATCTGTCTGTGTCCCTTCCCCATCTGCTCACTCCTTAATTCCTAGTATTTACTCAAGACATATCTAAACATGATAGATGTAAAATGTGGTGTGTATGCTTGTGTGTACTGCTATTCCTTCACTCTGCTTTTTCCTGAAATAACTGGAAAAGCATGGATGCGCTTTAAGCGATGTGAGATAACTCCAGGAAAAGAGAAATGAATTGTGATCGCTTTGTTCACGTGGAAAGGAGGCATTTACTTATTTATTTATTTTTCGGAAAGAGAGTCTCACTCTGTTGCCCTGAGTAGTGTGCCATGGAGTCATAGCTCACAGCAACCTCAAACTCTTGGGTGTAAGCAATCCTCTTGCTTCAGCCTCCCAAGGAGCTAAGACTACAGGTGCCTGCCACAATGCCTGGCTAGTTTTTCTGTTTTTAGTAGAGGTGGGGTCTTGCTCTTGCTCAGGCTGGTCTCAAACTCTTGAGTTAGCAATCCAGGAGTTCAGTAAAAATAGAAAAACTAGCTGGGTGTTGTGGAGGGAGGCTACTTGGGAGGCTGAGGCAAGGGCATTGCTTGAACCCAGGAGTTTGAGGTTGCTGTGAGCTAGGTTGACACTACGGCACTATAACCTGGGTAACAGTGTGAGACTCTGTCTCAAAAGGAAGAAAATTTCTGTCTAGACTTGTCTGGTATTCCTTCTCTCATTGTGAAAGACCACCTGCCTCATACTTGGCATAACCACAGTGTGCGTGCTTAACCCCAAAATAAACAGGCAAAAATTACTGAGGATCTCCATATACCAGTTAACACATAGGCCCTGTTTCCCTAACAGGAAACCAGTGTGCTCCTGGAGCCTGTCACCTGCTGTCTCTCGTATTCATCCGTTATCTGGACATCACTCCTAGGTCTGTCCTTGGCAGTTCATATTGGCTATAAATGCTGAGAGGTAGAAGAGGGATCATTTTTTCCTAACAAGGACCATGGTACTCAGGGAAGGAGAAACCTATGGCAGAGTGTTTTCCTATAAAAAAGGAGTACAATTTGACATTTAAAAAGTTAACATTAAAGAAAATTGTATGCACGGTGTAGAAAAGTTAACATTAAAGAAAATTGTAGGCACGGTGGCTCATGGCTGTAATCCTAGTACTCTGGGAGGCTGAGGTGGATGGATTGCCTGAGCTCACGGGTTCGAGACCAGCCTGAGTCAGAGCGGGACCTCATCTCTAAAAATAGCCGGGTGCCTGTAGTCCCAGCTACTTGGCAGGCTGAGGCAAGAGTATCCCTTGAGCCCAAGAATTGGAGGTTGCTGTGAGCTATGACGCCACAGCACTCCACTGAGGGTGACAAAGTGAGACTCTGTCTCAAAAAAAGAAAGAAAGAAAATTGTATGCATGTATCATAAACCTAAACCTATCAATCCCTACAAAAGAATTTTGTAATACTCTGTTACCAGGGTCATTCATTTCTTGTGCTGTGAAAAATCCCAGGCACGTCTATTAAAAGCAGCGTAAATGAAGCATATTACCCGAACAAAGGTGAATACTGCCTAATTGTTGTTTTCTTCCTTTCAACTCTTTTTTCTCTGCATGTTGAATTGCAGCTGTGTAACAGTAAAATATTTTTAACCTGGATTACACATTGAATGCCCAATGTACAACTCACTTTGGGAGTGAGTTAGTATGTAGTTCTGAATTGTGAAATAGGTAACATTTAACTAATCTGATTTTTTAAGTGTTTTTATTGGTAAAATATACATAACATAAGATTTATCATTTTAACCACTTTCTTTCTTTCTTTCTCTCTTTATTTATTTATTGTTGGGGATTCATTGAGGGCACAAGAAACCAGATTACACTGATTGCATCTGTTGGGTAAAGTCCCTCTTACAATCATGTCTTGCCCCCAAAAGGTGTGGCACACACCAAGACCCCACCCACCTCGCTCCTTCCCTCTCTCTGCTCTTCCTTCCCCCCATCCCTCCATCATTCTTTCTCTCTCTGCTCTCCCCTTCCCCCACCGTGTCATTAATTGTCCTCATATCAAACTTGAGTAAATGGGATTCATTCTTCTCCATTCTTCTGATGCTTTACAAAGAATAATGTGTTCCACTTCCATCTAGGTTAATACAAAGGCTGTAAAGTCTCCATTTTTTTAATGGCTGAATAGTATTCCATAGTGTACATATACCACAGTTTGTTAATCCATTCCTGGGTTGGGGGACATTTAGGCTGTTTCCACATTTTGGCGATTGTCACTTGAGCTGCAGTAAACAGCCTAGTTTAAGTGTCCTTATTATAAAAGGATTTTTTTCCTTCTGGGTAGATGCCTAGTAATGGGATTGCAGGATCAAATGGGAGGTCTAGCTTTAGTTCTTTGAGGGTTCTCCATACTTCCTTCCAAAAAGGTTGTATCAGTTTGCAGTCCCACCAGCAGTGTAAAAGTGTTCCCTTCTCTCCACATCCACGCCAGCATCTTCAGTTTTGAGACTGTGCGATGTGGGCCATTCTCCCTGGGTTTAGATGGTATCTCAGGGTGGTTTTGATTTATATTTCTCTAATAATTAGGGATGATTAGCATTATTTCATATGTTTGTTAGCCATTTGTCTGTCTTCTTTAGAGAAGGTTCTAGTCATGTCTCTTGCCCATTGATATATGGGATTGTTGGCTTTTTTCATGTGGATTAATTTGAGTTCTCTATAGACCCTAGTTATCAAGCTTTTGTCTGATTCAAAATATGCAAATATCCTTTCCCATTGTGTAGGTTGTCTATTTGTGTTGATTGTTGTCTCCTTAGCTGTACAGAGGCTTTTCAGTTTAATTAAGTTCCATTTGTTTATTTTTGTTGTTGTTGCAATTGCCATGGCAGTCTTCTTCATGAGGACTTTCCCCAGGCCGCTATCTTCTAGTGTTTTTCCTATGCTTTCTTTGAGGATTTTTATTGTTTCATGCCTTAAATTTAAGTCCTTTATCCAAAATCTTGAATTGATTTTTGTGAGTGGAGAAAGGTGTGGGTCCAGGTTCAGTCTTTTACATGTGGATATCCAATTATCCCAGCACCATTTATTGAATAGGGAGTCTTTCCCCCAAGGTATGTTCTTCTTTGGTTTCATTTTAGCCACTTTTAAGTACATTCACCATGTTATACAACCATTACTACCAAACATTTCCAGATTGTTTCCAGTATCCTGAACTGAAACTTTTTTTGTTTTTTTTGAGACAGTCTCACTTTGTCACCCTCAGTAGAGTGCTGTGGCTCACTGCAACCTCAAACTCTTGGGCTCAAGTGATTCTCTTGCCTCAGCCTCCCGAGTACCTGGGACTACAGGCGCCTGCCAGAACACCCAGCTGTTTTTTAGAGATGGGGTCTCACTCTTGCTCGGGCTCATCTTGAACCCGTGAGCTCAGGCAATCGACCCACTGCAGCCTCCCAAGTGCTGGGATTATAGGCGTGAACCACTGCACCCAACCTCCCAACTCAAACTCTTAAAACATAAGTTAATAACCCCATTCTTCCCTCCCTCTAGCCCCTGGGAACCTCTATTCTACTTTCTGTCTCTGTGAATTTGCCTGTTCTGGGTACCTAAGCAGGTATTTAAGTAGGATCATATAGTATTTGTCCTTTTGTGTCTGGCCTATTTAACGTAGAATGACGTTTTCAAGATTGATACATGTTGCAGTATATGTCAGAATTCATTTCTTTCTAGGCTGAATAAAACTCCATTGTGGGCTCGGCGCCTGTGGCTCAACGGGCTAAGGCACCAGCCATGTACACCTGAGCTGGCGGGTTCGAATCCAGCCCTGGCCCGCCAAACAACAATGATGGCTGCAACCAAAAAATGGCCGGGCGTTGTGGCGGGCACCTGTAGTCCTAGCTACTTGGGAGGCAGAGGCAGGAGACTCGCTTGAGCCCAGGAATTGGGGGTTGCTGTGAGCTGTGATGCCACAGCACTCTATCCAGGGTGACAACTTGAGGCTCTGTCTCAAAAAAAAAAAACCACTCCATTGTGTATATATGCTACATTTTGTTTTCTACTCATCTGTTGAAGGACAGTTGGGTTGCTTTCATTTTTTCCTATTATGAATAATTGTGTTATAAACACTGGTGTACAAGTATCAACTCAAGTTCTTTTCAATTCTTTTGAGCATATACCCAAATTTATTGGATCATATGGTAAGTATTTAATTCTTGAGGAACTATATAACAATAAGAAACCTAACATTTCTCTGAGTATCCATGCTCAGATCCCCAGAGTCAAACTGATCCATTAGCACCACCTCTGTGGGGTCTGGAAGCTCAGTAGTAATCAGACAGGGGATGTTCCTGAGGGAGCCACAAAGGGAACTGTGGGCAGCGCTGTGGCTCATCGAGTAGGGCGCCGGCCCCATATACCGAAGGTGGCGGGTTCAAACCCAGCCTCGGCCGAACTGCAAAACAGAAAACTAGCTGGGCATTGTGGTGGGCGCCTGTAGTCCCAGCTGCTCGGGAGGCTGAGGCAAGAGAATCGCCTGAGCCCAGGAGTTGGAGGTTGCTGTGAGCTGTGTGATGCCACGGCACTCTACCGACGGCGAGAAAGTGAGACTCTGTATCTACAAAAAAAAAAAAAAAAGAGGGACCACAAAGGGAGCTGTTCCTGCCGCTATAGGAAATCATAGCCTTGGCCCTTTGCCTGAGCAGAGCTATCTTCGCATGCTCAATTTAATCAGTAGGAGGCAGTCAAAGCATTTGAAGGGCAGATCCCCTTTCTAGCGTAATAAAAAGAATGCCGGGTTCATGTACAGAATAGCACAAACCAGAACACAAAAACTGAGAGGAATTAGAAAAGGCATCTCCAAACCAGTGTTAAGATAATGGGGCTGGGATCATTTGGGATTTGGTGGATTGTGGCAGGTCCAGGCAAGTTGGGAGCACAGGGGACCACCAGACAGGATACAGGGGAATTGGTGAGAATGGGAGCAGGACAAGTTTGATTGTATTTCCCAGGTGCAGTCCAGGTAAATGGCGGTCTGCACTGGGTCTGAGACAAAGTGGGTATCACAAGTGTGTGAAGCACCTGAGGTGGGGAAGGGAAGGCGACCTACAGAAGATCCTGATGCCACGGCCTAAACTTAAAGAATGCTTGACATATGCAAACTATTATTGCACTTATTAGTTTCCAGGGCTCCATTCTCCTTCCATCTAATCCATCCTAAACATCCCAGCCAGATATTGTTTTTAAAAATCACCACTAGGCACATGGCATCTCCCAGTTCAAACTCCTTCACTGGCTTCCCATTTTCTTATAACCACGGCCTCGCAAGCTGGGATAAGTTAAGGGTAGCTCTGAGGCCACCATGCTGAAAGGCAGTTGGTCCCAAGGTCAACCTGGGGCAGCTTCGGCAACACCAATTTTACTGGCAAATGTTTGGGAACAAGCACCACTTTTACATCAGAACGAACGTAAAGAGATTGTAGAATACAATATTTGCATGCAGTTTAAGGATGCAATGCTGGCTTCAGTGAAATTTGGAGCTTGCTATGGACTGCTTCTTATTTGCCCCCAGACTGTACTGTACTACACTATACTGTAATCCAGTGGTTCTCAACCTTCCTATTGCCGTGACCCTTTAAAACAGTTCCTACTTAGCAACAAAAATAATTTTATGGTTGGGGGTCACCACATGAGGAATTGTATTAAAGGGTCGCGGCATTAGGAAGGGTGAGAACCACTGCAATCCCTCAAACACTGAGACGCACCTTGGTGGAGTTGGGGGTGGGGCACAAATAAAGGTGCTGGGTAATTAGGCCCATTCTTCATTCTTCACCAGATCTTCAAGCAAACCTTCTAAATGGTCCCGGCCTGCAAAGGTGAGCCAGTTTGATCTTTACTCCTTACTGCTTCTGCTTTTAGTCAAGCCATTCTGAGCTTCTGTAAGAGGCAAACCAGCAGTCACTTCTTCCAGCATGTTAACCCTCAGCCCTTCATATTCCTCATCTGGAGAACAGTGGGGCTGTCAGAAGATTAGATGAGCTAACGTGGGTCGGTGTCCTGTTGTCACCTCCCCTCCGCTTCATGTCGCCTCTCCTCTCGCCCAGAACCCATTCCAGTCTCAACTCACTCCTCTCGGCCAAGCCAAGGCCAACTTATCCTCTGCGGGCGTTGGTTTCCAAGCCCCTCCGCTCCGCCCCGTAGTGTCAATTTCAATCCAGCTTCGAGGAAAACGATAAGCTGGACCCAAGTCTGAGCTTCTGGTTGAGTTCATCAGTTTGGTCACGGAGGCCGCCAGCGTATCATATCAGAAAGCAGAACGGCACGTTGGCCGGCCCTGACTCCTCGAAAGGGATGAAGGTAAGTGCAAAGGGGGCTTTACCGGTGACTCCGTGCCCGTCTCTCCCTCCCCCTTCCAGGTCGTCGTCTTGAGGTGGCAAAGCGGGCGCCTGCGTCCCACCTCCGGCGAGCGCCCCGCTGGCGCTGCGGCCCGGGGAGCATGAGACGTTCACGGCCACATCCCACGGTACCTGCTCTCCCTCTGAAGTCCCGCACCCGCCTTTGGCCTGAATAATCTCGATTTGCCTTAAGGAGCGTGCCCCGCCCCCTTCCCGGTCGCTTGGATCCCTCCACCCACCGAGTGCGCTGGAAGCGACTTCCACCTGGGCGCTGTCGGGCCTCGCGTCCCCGGCCGGTCCCTGCGCTGGGCGGAGCTGGCCCGGTCCCGCGCTCGCCCCGCCCCATCCCGCCTAGCAGTAAACTGACCGTGTGGCTGCCGGGCGGGGGCCTGGCAGGGGGGAAGAGGGGAGGAGAAAGGAGAGGAGGAAAGTGGAGCCAGGCGGGCGGGAGGGAGGAAGGGAAGGGGCGGAGGCGGAGGGCAGAGGGTGCCGGCGCGCGGGGGAGCCTCGGCACCCGGCGCCTCTCGGAGCCCAAGTCGCGGCCGCAACGCGGAGCCGGCTCCTCCCCTGCCCGGAGCCGCCCGCCGGGGACGTCCCGAGCGGCGACACCCCCATCGTCCCGGCGGGCCAGCCAGGGCAGCGTCGGGCCCCGGACTCAGCTGTGAGCGCTACAGGAGGGATGGTGGCAGCGGAGCGCGGGCCAGAGCATCCGCCGCCGCCTCCCGCCCGGCCGCGGGCGCCGTGAGCCCCAGCTGAGCTGGGCATGCGGCTGCGGCCCCCGGCCTCGGCCCCCGCGCTCCGGCCCCGGCCGAACGTCCCCGCTGAGTGCACCGCCCGCCGAACCGGCGCCCCACCATGCCGCGGGCCCCCGCGCCGCTGTACGCCTGTCTGCTCGGGCTCTGCGCGCTGGTGCCCCGGCTCCCAGGTAAGCCGCGTCCCGCGCCCCGCAGCCAACTTTGCAGAAAGAAACTTTGTCGCGCGCACAGCCGCCTGCAGGCGTCTCGGAGGGGCAGGGACTGGAGGCGTTGCCTGAAGGCGGAGGGCGCCTTCGGGGCTCTCCCCGGGGAGTCCCCTGCTGCGGGACAGCCCCGCGGGACGCTTGGAAACTGTACCACCCCTTGCGCGCAGCCAGCGGCGGCTCCACCGGGCTGTCGTGGGTCTCTAGTCCCCTCCCGGACTGAGGAGGAGCCTTCCCTTCCTGTGTAAACAGCCTGGCCCGTCTGCTGACCTAGCCGGCTAGCGCCCGCGCCCTGGGCGCGGGTAGGGCCTCCTCCAGCCCTGCTTTGGGGCCGGGGCCCTCCATTCGCGGGCACAAAGCGGCCCTTGTGACCGACGTGGGGGCGGGCGGCTGCGGGAGGCGCGGAGCGATGCCGCCGGTGCCCTGTCCCGGGAAAGCGAAGGGCGGGGCGGGGGTGCTTGAGCCCCGGAGTCTTCCTTGGGGCCATGGCATGGGGTCACGGCGACTCCGGAGGGCTCGTCTTCTGGAATCGCGACTGCACAGGGCCCCACAGCGAATCCTCGAGTCTCAGCAGTGCCAAGGCCAGCCGCCTTCCTTTAAAGATGCAGCCCCTTCCCTGTGCCCTCCCCCAACCACTGCAAACCCCAGGGGACACTCACGTCCCGAGCCACTGCCGCACCTGGAACTTCCCGATCAGATTTCTTCTGACTTGTATCACACTGTTTACAAACACTCCGAGCCCCACACTTCCCTAGATGGGGATGATTCTTGAGCAGAGGACAGGGACTGTTGAAACGGCCTTTCCCGAAGCTGCCGTGGGCTGGCGGCTGTGTGAGGAGCCCTCAGTTACCTGCTTTAAGTTTTCGGAGTTGAGAGGGTTGGACGTGGTGGTTGGGGGGCTCCGGGGGAAGGATGCACTTGTTTGGTGCAAACCTTACCCTTTTCTCCTTTCCCTTAGCAGTAACTGTGTGTGAGGTACTCTATTCACTGTCTAGCCCGAGATACTGGATTGCCCTTGTGAGCCAAGTTGCCTTGCCTGCCCGAGGGGAGGACCGCGCCCCTCCCACCCCTCCACCCCCCCAGCCTCACACTCGCGGTCTCTCATTCACATGAAAGCAGTGGAGGTTTGTGTCCGAGTGTGGAGGAGCAGTCTGTGCAAACAAAAACTTCGTTCAGGCCCTAATTCAGACTTAATACTGTAGCAAAGTTTTGTTTTGTTTTTAATGGGAGAATAATCACTGCAGCGCTGGGATTAGATCAGTGCATCTGGCAACCAGTGCACGGGTCCCAGGGAAAGGCAGAGAGGAAGATATAGCTTGTTACCACACACAGGAACAAGGAGTGCCCTTTAGTTTGAAATTATGCCCATTTTATTAGTTAATTTAGTTACTTGGTGGGGAAATGTTTTAAATACTTTTTGGGGGAGAATAGATGATAGTTTTAGATTTTAGGCATCCCAGGGAAAGGCAGAGAGGAAGATGTAGCTTGCTATCACATACAGGAATGTGTTGTCAACAGTACCATACTTCACAAGGACTGCCCTTTAGTTTGAAATTATGCCCATTTTCTTAATTAATTTAGTTACTTGGTGGGGAAATGTTTTAAATACTTTTTGGGGGAGAATAGATGATAGTTTTAGATTTTAGGCAACATAAAAAAATTAGGCAGAGGAGGGTATGATAACTGACACCTATAATCCTAGCACTCTGGAAGGCTGAGGTGGGAGGATTGTTTTAGCTCAGGAGTTCAAATCCAACCTGAGCAAGAACAAGACCGTGTCTCTACTAACAATAGAAAAACAAGCCAAGAATTGTGGCAGGCTGCCTGTAGTTGCATTTAATACAGGCTGAGGCAGGATTGCTTGAACCCAGGAGTTTGAGGATGCTGTGAGCTAGGCTGTATGTCCCTCTTCTCTTTTTCTGTTTCTTTTGACTTGTTTTAAAATCTTAATATCCTGTGAAGTCCACAAGTTTGGAAACTGCTAATGGAGATGGCTTTTAAGTTCCCTTGCAGCTTAATATTCTGTGATTCTAATAAAAACACAAACATTTCCTTGGCCAGGCTTGGTGGCACTCTGGGAGGCCAATGCTGGTAGATTGCTTGAGCTCAGGAGTTCCCAGACCAGCTTGAGCAAGAGCAGGACTTGGTCTCTAGTAAAAATAGAAAAACTAGCCAGGCATTGGAGTGGTCACCTATAGTCCCAACTACTCAGGAGGCTGAGGCAAGAGGATTGCTTGAGACCAGGAGTTTGAGGTTGCTGTAAGCTATGATGATGCCGTGTTACTCTAAGTAGGGCAACAGAGTGAGACTCTGTCTCAAAGCTCCCATAAATAAACAACACCCCCCCAAAACATTTCCAATTGCAAAAAACTTTTAAAGTACATTATTTTCCATTTGCACTGTGATTTATTTTTTTCAGAGTTTATGTGTGTCCTCACAATGATCTCCATTTTTCAGATGGGCTCAAGATCTGTCTCACTGCCCCCTCCCTGGGTTGGAAGTGGTGGAACAGGGACTCTGGCTTTTTGGTCCAGTGCCCTTTGTCCTACATGACTCAGCTTAGGTAGAGAAAAAGCACTGAGCCCTGATGACTTATTTCCAACTCCTTCAGGCTTCCCTTTCTCATTGCCCTTCTTGGTGACCATGGTTCATCTTCTGCCCTGGCCTACAGAGCTCAGCCAGCCCCAGGGCAGGAGCACAGTGGGGTTAGAGCAAGCAGGACACTGCCCTGGGCTTGCCACCTCCCTCTGGTGCCCTGGAGCCTCCCACCTGAGTGATCTCTTCTAGTTTCCCATGGCCTGGTTTTGTTTTTTTTTTCTCTCTTCCTTCTCTTCCCTTTTCTTTTGTCCTTAAATTACTGTAGGTACTTTATTCAGAGCTTGTTTCTCTCTTGCTACCAGAAACATGCTTTGAAAGAAAAAACTTAGCTACCCAGAAAAATGAAAGAGGTGACCTGCAGGGCCGTGCCTGCCTAGGTGTCCCTGGACCAGTGGCCAAGTTGCCCTGTCTATCACTTTGACCTCACTTTCACCTCTGTCCTGCCTCCCAGAGCAAACTGGCCTTAAGTATAAGGAGCTCATTTCAAACAAGTCCCTGGCCAGCCAAGAACCTCCCCCACCCCAGGGATGTCACCCTCACTCTTATTGGATGGCTAACACAGGAGCCTAGAATGTGGCCTTCCCACAAAACCAGGGGTCTCGCTGGGGTGAGGCTGGTCTTGATGCTATTTCGTGACTGGAGTCATGTCTGCTATCATATGCTTGGGTTTTTTTGTTGTTGGAAATTAATCAATTGTTCTTTCGTGTGTGTCCTGCAAATCAGAATGCTCTAAATCCTAAGGGAGCCTTTTATTCCCTTCGGTGGACTCATGTTGGCAGCACCCTTCCCCTCACTCCGCTCCCCCCCATTTCCTGTGGTCTGGGAGGGAGCTGTTGGATTGGGGGCAGCTCTCTTTAGGTAACCAGGCACGGGTTTAGGACTCCCAAGGCAATGAAATGCAGATGGGGGCGGGGGAGCTTGTAGACTGCTGTTTACCCTATGGATTTACATTTTAACTCCATCATCCTTGAGTCAGGGGGGGCTTTTTATAAAGGGGATTAAGGCAGAAGAGGGCAGGGTCTAATTAGCTCTAATTAGTATTCCTCTCCTGCTTGTTCTCCATGCTTATTTAGCTACTGAGGCAACAGGGAATTAAAATATCTAAGTAGTTTGGCAAAAGGCCCTTTGTGCCCGACTGCCCTGGTAACTACTTTTCTCTTCAGCCTGCCCATAGAAATATTCTGAGAAGTTTTAAGGCTATCAGCAATGTGGAACAATTACACAGCACTTAATAATAGGGTCCCTTTCACACGGCCGTGTGCAGCTGGGCTAATGGGATAGGGTCTCTTTTCACAGGTATTCCCAGTTGGCTGGAGGGAGGGCTATAGAAAGCCTACCGCCATGGTTTGTTTTCCTTCTTCCCTGTTGGAATGGGATTAGTGGCCTTTATAAATGTAAAGGATCGATTTATTTACAGGTGACCATTTGCTTGGGAGGGTCTTACTTCTGTGGAGCAGGCCGTGATTCCTGCTCTGGGACAGGAGTGGCTGATGCCCCAAGGGCGCTGTCTCCCGGCCCACCCTCTCCTTACTGTATACCCTCCCTAACCCCGGGGAGTTTTTCAGAGGGGTTGCTTGTCTCCAGTAGAGCTGGGACTACTTCTACCCTGTTCCCTTTAGTTATTATTCTCAAGTCTCACTCCGAGTGATCCTGTGAAAACTCAAGTCAGATCATGCCTCTCTGCTTAAAACCCGCCAGTGGTTCAGTGGCAGTGTCCCGCCAGGCTCTAGGAACTCTCCCCTTCTTCCCTGACCTTCCCCCATCACTCCAGCAACACGAGCCTCTCTCTGTCTTTCCAGTGTAGCAGTCATGCTCCCTGGCAGGCCCTTCCTCCTCCCAGACAACTGCATCGTCGGCCTCCTCCACCCTACAACCCTGGTCTCAATGTCCCTTGTGCAGCCAAGTTTCTCCTCTTGCCACTCCCAACTAAAGCTGCAGCCTCCTCCCCGCCTTCTCCCTATCTCCTTTCCTTCACTGATCTTTCTCCTTAGCATTTACCACCACCTAACCTACCTACTTATTTTGCCCATGGTCTGCCTCCTTCAACTACAATTCACTTCCAACCAGCATGTAAGTTCCGCGAGTAAGGGAGTTTTGCTGTGTTATTCATCACTGTATTCTCCATGCCTACAACAGTGCCTGGGGTGCATTGGTTGAATGAATAATGGGTGAATATAAGTCTTGGCAATTGGGACGTGGAGAGGGGAACATATCACATCCCTGACTCCCTGCTGCCTTCTACAACCAGCTTTGAAGTCAGGTCTATACATGTGGCTTGTTAGGAAGGAATATCCTGGGAGGAAAAGAGACCTTATTGGAACGTGTCAAGAATATTTGAGCTGGAATTAGTGATAGAGGCTGTCTGGTCCACCCTGAATTGTTTGCATGAGAAAGCCGAGGGTGCAAGGGTTAAGTAATTTGCCCAAGGTCATATAGCTGGTAAATGACAGTCTAAATCCTTGGTAACTCCAGCCCAGATGTCCCCTCCTCTCTTGTATCCCTTGGCCCCTCCTTCTGTTTGTCTCAACTCATTCTGTTAGTGAGGCTGGCTGCTGTGAATCTCTCCTGGTACCCGGTACATGGTCTTGGTCTTACTTTATTTTGTTTTTTATTTTTTATTTTTTTTTGAGACAGAGCCTCAAGCTGTCGCCCAGGGTAGAGTGCCGTGGCATTACAGCTCACAGCAATCTCCAACTCCTGGGCTCAAGCGATTCTCCTGCCTCCACCTCTCAAGTAGCTGGGACTACAGGTGCCTGCCTCAACACCCAGCTGTTTTTGTTGTTGTTGTTTAGCAGGCTTCGGCCGGATTCGAGTCTGCCAGCCCCTGTGCATGTGGCCAGTGCCCTAACCATTGGGCTATGGGCACAGAGCCAACCTTGACAGTTTTGAGGAAGTCAGGTGTATTGTGGAATGTCCCCCGATTGGGACTTGTCTGATATTTTTTCCTATGATTAGACAGAGTTAGCAGTTTTTGGAGGAAGACCATAGAAGTAAGCAAGTACCTTTTTTTCTTTTTTTTTTGAGACAGAGCCTCAAGCTGTCACCTTGGATAGAGTGCTGTGGCATCACAGCTCACAGCAACCTCTAACGCCTGGGCTCAAGCGAGTCTCCTGCCGCCACCTCCCAAGTAGCTGAGACTACAGGTGCCTGCCACAACGCCCGGCCATTTTTCGGTTGCAGCCATCATTGTTGTTTGGCCGGCCAGGGCTGGATTCGAACCCGCCAGCTCAAGTGTACATGGCTGGCACCTTAGCTTGTTAAGCCACAGGCGCTGAGCCAGCAAGTACCTTTTTTAAAATTAATTTTTACATAGGTAATATATATTCACATAATTGTCACAAGAATAAGTGGTATACAATGAGAAGTCTCTCTTTTGTTCTTGTTCTTCATTAACCCACAATCTTAACCCTGCTCCTATTTCCTATATAGATTATCCCCATTAGGTTTCTTATGTACCCAGAGAGTTTCTCCCATCTAAGTACTAACCAGGGCTGACCCTGCTTAGCTTCCAAATCAGATGAGATCAGGGGAGATCAGGTGCATTCAGGGTGGTGTGGCCATAGACTCCAGAATGTTTCTATGCATCCATTACAAATATCCCTCATTTTTATTCAAAGGCAGCACTGTTTGCATCTTGTTTTTGTATATTAGGGTAAGCTTCATGTTGATAGACAGAGAATGCTCATGCTTTGTTATAGCTGCATAGTATTCTATTATATGAATTTGTGTTTTAAAAATAGAAGCCATATCTGTAGAACGGATATTGTTGGGTATTTTGCATATGTTTGGGAGGGGAGTTCAAGATAGGAACTGATGAGCTAGAACCTTCCTGGGGCATATTTGCCTCTCATGGTAACATTTCAGACATGACTGTTTAGTTGCTAGATTCTATACTGTAAGCCTTTTGTCTATTGTGTGACAAATGGGATGCCTACCTTAGGATGTGTGGAGAAGCATTCCAGGGCCTTGCTACTTGTAAGCCAGAAAGGCCATTCCAGCTTGGTGCTCATTTCTGTTATTCGGCTGAATATCTTGGATCAGGAAATTCTAATTGCAGATTTATGCTTCCGTAATCATCTGACCTTGGACACACTGGGTGGACAAAAGTGGGGAGAGGCTGAATGGAGGGAGGCCAGCCAGGAGGCTACAGCAGAGATATAGATGAGAGGGACTAGCTTGTGTTGGGGGCAGGAAGGAAGGATGAGATTAGGAAAAACACTCTGTACATCTTGAAGGAATGATTGGCCAGACATGGTGGCTGCCTGGATATGATTGAAGGAAGAGAGGGGTGAGTCAGTGGGTTTTGGAAGGAGAACATAGTTTTAGATTACAGTCGCAATAGACCCTGGGCTTCAGAGACAGTAAGGACTAGAGAGAGCTGAAGTTGAGCTGGGAATAGTCAGTAAGCGAACAGCAACCAAGATGAGATGCGGCCATCGTCTGGGCCGCTAGCGCCTGATGCCATGACCTTGACACAACACACTGACATTTGTGAACTCCAGCTGCTAAGTTTTCTGTTCATTACTTCCTTCCTTTTCGGCTTGCTTACTGGTGCTGAGTGACTCATGTAGCCAAATCCAAACTCTGTGTAGTATTAATAGGTGGGGAGAAGAGAGCAGCCAAAGGGAGTGAACGGCTCCAGGACACTTTTCAGCACACAGACTCTGGTTTTGGGTCCTGGAGTTCCTGTCTGCCACCTGATAACTGGCACGCGGTGAGGTCCCGAGCAGCAGGGCCCAGGTCAGTCACCTGCATCCGCAGGTCCAGCATTCAGCATTTAGGACAGGCGCAGGGCAGAGTTTCTTAAATTTGAATATGTCCCAACAGCAACCTGATTTTAAGGCAGTTTTTTTTTTTTTTTTTTTTTTAAGACAGAGTCTCACTTTGTTGCCCAGACTAGGGTGCCCTGGCATCAGCCTAGGTCACAGCAACCTCAAACTCTTGGGTTCAAGAAGTCCTCCAGCCTCAGCCTCCCGAGTATGTGGGACTACAATGACTGGCTGATGTTTTTTTGTTTTCTGCTTTTAGTAGAGATGAGGTCTTGTTTTTGCTCTTGTTGGTCTCAAACTCCTGAGTTTAAGGAATCCTCCTGCTTTGGCCTCCCAGAGTGCAAGGATTACAGGCGTGAGCCACCACCCCCTGCCTAGGGCAATCATTTTGAGAGCAGTCAAATTACTTTGCAATAGAATGTGAATATTTAATAATAGAAAGAATTTGTAATGAGGTATGACTTAAATTTTTAAAGTTCAGTATGTTTTTGTACTTGGCGATTGACATATTCTTTGAGCTTCTTTAGTATTGCTTCTGAGGTCTTTTAGGCTGGTAAGCCTGGAATACCAGAACCCGGCCTGGTCTGGGTCAGAACTTAGGAGCCCTTATTGACCTTAGCCCTGAACCCTTGGTCCACACGCCCAGAGCTCAGTAATGAGGCTCTGGTAATTAGAAGACACTCTTTGTGAGTTTATGTGGCTTTGAGCAGAGTCCTAAATGAGGCCTCCAATCTCAAATTTCTTTCTGACTAGGGAGCTGTTAGAGCTCCTCCAGAGGACCCGGGGGTTCTGTGGGTCACACCAGCCCTGTGTCTGGGGTGACACAGGAACCACCAGGCAGGCATCCCACCTGGGGACTTGCTGGCCTGGACCCTTCTGACTCTTTTTTTTTTTTTTTCCTGAGACAGAGTCTCACTATATTGCCCTCAGTAGAGTACTGTAGTGTCACAGCTCACAGCAACCTCCAACTCTTGGACTTACATGATTCTCTTGCCTCAGCCTCCCAAGTAGCCCGCCACAATGCCCGGCTACTTTTGTGTTGTAGTTGTGTAGTTGGCCCAGGCTGGGTTTGAACCCACCACCCTCGGTGTATGTGGCTGGCACTGTAACTACTATGCTATGGGCGCTGAGCCATTCTGACTCTTTCATATAATTAGGGCTCCTTGTTTCAAGACATATACTCTTGTCTTCTCACATCTGTAAAATGAACTGATTTCACTAGCTCTTCTTGAAACAATCCTAGAAGGCCAGAGTTTGTATTTGATAAGGTTGAGGAAAGGAGGAAGAGAATAACTTTTATTCCAGATTTGATTTGCAGCCTCCATAGTGGTTTCTGACAGGTAAGGGGATTTGACCAAAAAATGGAACATACATTTTTCATTTCTTTTCCTGCACACACTCTTGTTTTAAAGTGCCTATTAGAAAATCACTAAGTGAGTGTATTCTTTTTTTTTTTTTTTGAGACAGAGTCTCACTCTGTCACCTTGGTTAGAGTGCCATGCATCATAGCTCACAGCAACTTCAAACTCCAGGGATCTAGCAACCCTCCTGCCTCAGCCGGGGCTACAGGTGCCCACCACCATGCCTGACTAGTTTTTCTATTTCATTTTTTTTATTTTTTTGAGACAGAGTCTCACTATGTTGCCCTTGGTAGTGTGCTGTGGCATCACAGCTCACAGTAACCTCAAGCTTTTGGGTTTAAGTGATTTTTCTTGCCCCAGCCTCCCAAGTAGCGGGGACTATGGGCACTGCCACAATGCCTGGCTATTTTTTGTTGCAGTTGTCATTGTTGTTTAGCTGGCCCCATATGGGCTCCAACCCACCAGCCTCGGTATATGTCACTGGTGCTGTAACCATTGTGCTATGGGCGCCGAGCTGAATTTTTCTATTTTTAGTACAGTTGGGGGTCTCACTATTGCTCAGGCAGGTCTCAAACTCCTGAGCTCAAGCAATCCACCCGAAGCCTCCTAAAGTGCTAGAATTATAGCCATGAGCCACTGTGCCCAGCTAAGTGGATTTATTTTAAAATTAGAAGGAAGTTGTCAATGAGATTGGGTGCAGATAGGCCCAGCTTCGGCTCTGGCATGGCTCTCCCTGCTGAACTGAAGTCACACACGGTGGATGGGTCCCGCGGCACCAGCATCACCTGTTGCAGGCCTGGCAGAGGATGTGTCTGAGGGGCCTGCATTAGGGCCCTCGTTTCCTGAGTGCGAGGTAGATGACACCCACTAGGGCCAGCACTGGTGACAGTATGGGGGCTGGGGTTTAGGGTTAGGGCTTCCAGCTG
The DNA here is from genome assembly GCA_963573935.1 of Arctocebus calabarensis. Lineage (NCBI taxonomy): Eukaryota > Metazoa > Chordata > Mammalia > Primates > Lorisidae > Arctocebus > Arctocebus calabarensis. Next base: position 21,235 of record CAUYON010109393.1, read on the forward strand.
GGGGAGACCATTGTTCCTGCCTCCCATGGGCTCCCACAGTCTCACTTTTCTTCTTTCCAGCCTTTTAGGTCCTGCCAGTTTCCCCTACCATTGTGGGAACTGTTGTGTCTCACCTACCATTCTTATCCCAATGGTATTTCTTTCTTCTAATGCCCTTGGGATGACACAGTGCAAGGTGTCCTTTTTTCCCATCTATTTTGGCACTTCTTATTTTTTAATTTTAAAATTTCACTTCAATTTGCCAGGTTTTTAGAGGTATAGTTAACAAATACAAAGTATATTTATTGGCCAGGTATGGTGACTCATGCCTGTAATCCTAGCACTTTGGGAAGTCAAGATGGGAGGATCACTTGAGCTCAGGAGTTTGAGACCAACCTGTACAAGGCGGAGACCCCATCTCTACTAAAAATAGAAAAAAAGTTGGCTGGCTATGTGTGGTGGGTTCCTGTAGTCCCCGTTACTGGGGAGGCTGAGGCAGGAGGATCACTTGAACCCAAGAAGTTGAGGTTGCTGTGAACTAGGCAGATGCCATAGCACTGTAGCCTGGGCAACAGGGCGAGACTTTGTCTCAAAAAGAAATGATATTAAAAAAAAAACCAAAAACAAACAAACAAACAACAACAAAAAGAAATGATATTTATTTACAGTATACATGTTTTGTTATATGTACACATTTGAAATGATTATTGCTATCCAGCTAAGTGACATATCCATTACCTCACATAGTTATTTTTAATCTTTTTGATGAGGATATTTAATAGCAACTCCCTTATCAATTTTCAAGTACACAATACGTTATCAACTGTAGTCATCATTTTGTACAAGAGATCTCCAGAACTTATTCATCTTGTCTAATTAAAACTTTGTACCCTTTGACCAACATCTCCTCATTTTCCACCTCACCCCTACCTGCCCCTGATAGCCACAGTTCTACTCTGTACTTCTGTGACTGTCACATTTTTTAGATTTCACATATAAATGACATAATGCTTTGCTTTGCCTAGCTTATTTCACTTAGCACAATGTCCTCTGTGCCCAGCCATTCCTTCTCTTTTTTCTTTCTTTCATTTGAGATAGTCTCATTCTGTTGCATGAGCTATAGTGCTGCGGCATCAGCCTAGCTCACAGCAGCCTCAAAATCCTGGGTTCCAGTGATCCTCCTGCCTTAGCCTCCCAAGTAGCTGGGACTACAGGCACCCACCACAACATAGCCAGCTAATTTTTCCATTTTTGGTAGAGATGGAAATAGAAATGGAGTCTTATTCGTGTTCAGACTGGTCTTGACCTCTGAGCTCAAGGGATCCTCCCACCTTGGTCTCCCAGAGTGCTAGGATTACAGATGTGAGCCATAGTGTCTGACCCCTCTCTGTGTTTTAACAAGTCTTTCTGACTCTTTTTTTTTTTTCCTTAAGATCTGAACTCTCTTCCTAGGGCATATGCCCCTGCGTTTCTCTTCTTTCCATCCAATGTGCCTCTCTCTTTGTAGTCAAAGCAGTGATCGAGAGAAACCAGTGGGTCTTTTACTGCTATGAGGGCCAAACAGAGTCATTTTCATTCGGAGAAAGTGAATAACGAACAAGTTTTGCTCTTGGTCAAAAGTAATCTGTTCTGGATGTTTCAGAGAGGAAGGAAAAGAAAGGGATGATACAGTTCACCACCGATACCTGTGTTGTTGGTGGGTTGGGGATGGGTGCCTGGAGCTGGGAAGGACAGAGGGCTCTACCATACTTGAACCTCCCAGATTAATGTGGTGGGACATGGAGGATTGGCCTAGGTTTGAAAAAAGCAACCTTTACAATGATAAAACGGTTTCTTTATACTCTTTGATTCTGATCTTTTTATCAGGGATGGGTTTTGAATTTTATCAAAAGCTTTTTCAGTGCTGATAGTATAGTGATCAGTATAGCTGCCTGACATAAAAGCGTTTCCATTACTAAATACCACTAGATATAGTGCAGGTAGGGCACTGAGGCAATGATACAGTTTTTTCTATTTGACCTATTAATAGATATATTGAGTCAGTGAATTTCCTTTATCTTAAGTCAACATTGTATTCCTAGGGTATTTTTTTTTTTTTTTAAGAGATATGCTTGCTGAGCATGGTGGCTCACACCAGTAATCCTAGCATTTTGGGAGGCCAAGGTTGGAGGATTGCTTGAGCAATCTCAAGGAGTTCAAGACCAGCCTGAGCAAGAGTGAGACCCCCATCTCTACTGAAATAGAAAAATTAGCTGGGCTTTGTGGCAAGTACGTGTAGTCCCAGCTGCTTGGGAGGCTAAAGCATGAGGATTGCTTGAGCTTAAGAGTTTGAGGTTGCTATGGGCTATTGTGGCATTTAACCCAGGGTGATAAAGTGAGACTCTGTCTCAAAAAACAAAAAAAAAGAAAAAGAGAGAGATATGCTGATTTTTTTCAGTACATGTTGATTTTGATGTGCTAGTATCTGATTTAGGATTTTCTTTATTTTTAATGCCTGAATTAAACCAATCTGTTCTGTTTTCTTTTCCGTTTTGTACTATTTTTGTCATTTTGGGTGGACTGAGTATAAAGGGGCCTTGTTCTCCCTCTCTGAGGGAGGATTTCCTGAGTTATGGGGGAAAGTGATAGGAATCCATGTGCACCCAGCAAAAGAAATGAGAGTCGCAAACACAAGCGTGCATGCTTGGTGGTTGCTTCAAAAACTCAGTGTTTAGCCTCAGCAAATGTTTAACCTGCTTTGAGAACTGGTTAGAGAGATTTCTTGTTAAAGAAGGAAGCAACTTCCCCACCTCCACCCCCACTGACATCCATTCAAATGCTTAGCTAGGAACTAATTGGTACGTCTTCATCTTGCTTTGAAGGTCTCAACATATGCACTAGTGGAAGTGCCACCTCATGTGAGGAATGTCTGCTAATCCACCCAAAATGTGCCTGGTGCTCCAAAGAGGTATGTGGGTGGGGGAGGGGAGGATGACGGGCAGGAGTGTTACGAGGTGCAGGTGGGGGAGGGGACTGTACTGCAAACAACTGTGCAGTGTCTGCCTCCCCCTTTCCACCCACGGTGATGACAGATCCACGTTTATGAAATGGTAAGTTGGGTCTCCGGATAGTGACAAATGTTAATCACCTTTAGGTTTTTCTTCTCTTTTGTGTGGGAACCAATTAGGAATCCTCTCTAGTTTTCTGATTTTTGGTATAAGAACTCCAAAAAACTTGAGCTTGTGTGGCTCAGGGCCCATAGCTCAGTGAGTAGGGCACCGGCCACATACACGGAGGCTGGCGGGTTTGAGCCTGGCCGGGGCTTGCTAAACAACAATGACAACTGCAACCAAAAAATAGCCGGGTGTTGCGGCAGGCCCCCATAGTCCCAGCTACTCGGGAGGCTGAGGCAAGAGCATCACTTAAGCCCAAGAGTTTGAGGTTGCTGTGAGCTGTGACATCACGGCACTTTACCTAGGGTGACATAGTGAGACTCTGTCTCAAAAAAAAAGAGAAAAAGAAAAAGATAAAAGACTTGAGCTTGTGAATTGAGTTTGTTGCATACTGATTCAAAACATGCCTGGGTGGGTGGCATGTTGGTGGATGCCGGTCATCTGAATGTGGCTTATTTAAGAATGAGTGTTAGGAATTGGCCTTTATAGAATGATTTTATTTAAAAATAATAGGTGTGTCTGGGCACCCGTAGCTCAGTGGTTAGGGTGCCGGCCACATACACCAGGGCTGGTGGGTTCAAACCCATCCTGGGCCTGCTAAACAACAATGACAACTACAACAAAAAAATAGCCAGGTGTTGTGGAGGGCACCTGTAGTCCCAGCTACTTGGGAGTCTGAGGCAAGAGAATCGCTTAAGCCCAAGAGCTTGAGGTTGCTGTGAGCTGTAACACCACAGTACTCTACTGAGGGTGACATAGTGAGACTCTGTCTCAAAATATAAAATAATCAAAAATAAAAATAATAGGTGCTGTTTCTTTAAGCTCTGTAAGAATGTAAGTTTGGGGGAATATTAGGTATATTTGTTATCATAAAGAATGCAAATATTAAGGCTTAGTGAGCCAAGTGGGAAATTATCAATGTCTAAACTTCTGTCTTAGAGGAAATTTCTGGGTCATTTTTCTAAACCGTTGTTAGATCCATGGATTACAACCTTCCTTGTACAAGTGTGCCATTGAGGTTATTTGTAAAAGAACCCAAGACTTGCTGTTTCAGACCGGCTCAGCCTGCAACCCAGTGTGTGCTGTCCCTGTCAGGAGGGCTAAGACTTGGCTCTTGGGAGGCTGGGATCCTCTCCATCATCCTCAGGGGTCTTGGGGTTCCTTTAACCTGTGGTGGCGGAAATGACCATGTGGGACCTTCTAGATGCCACACACTGGGTATTACGTACATAGGTAGCCCCGGATCTCTGATCCTCACAATAGCTCTGTCAAGTAGTTGGTGATGCACCTGTTTTATTGATGAAAACCTGAGTCCCAGAGAGGTAAAGTGACTTGTCCGAGGGCACATTGAGTCTGGTTGCTTGGACTTCTGGGCCCAAGCTCTTCCCTCTAGACCAGTGGTTCTCAACCTTCCTAATGCTGCGATGTATTTTCATTGTTACAAGGGGGTTGCAACCCACAGGTTGAGAACTGCTGTTCTAGACTATCCTGCCTGTCTAGAACTTTTGCCAGTAAGAAACATGTTTAATAAACTTAACAAATCGGTGTGGCGCCTGTGGTTCAACGGGCTAAGGCGCCAGCCACGTACACCTGAGCTGGCGGGTTCGAATCCAGCCTAGGGCCCGCTAAACAACAATGATGGCTGCTGCGACCCAAAAATGGCCGGACGTTGTGGCAGGTGCCTGTAGTCCCAGTTACTTGGGAGGCGGAGGCAAGAGACTCACTTGAGCCCAGGAATTGGAGGTTGCTGTGAGCTGTGATACCACAGCACTGGCTCTGTCTCAAAAGAAAAAATAAATAAATAAATAAACTTAACAAGTCTAAGGGAGAAATCTCTCCAGGGTATAAACCCTTAATTATATGTGAGCTGTGACACATACAATTAAACTAGGCTTAATTGTAGTGTCTTTATTTTGAGCCTTCTTGAAAACCTTTCTTTGGTTCCCTGTGACCTGCAGGACTGATGCAAGATCTATGGCCCCTACCTTCCTCCCTGCTCATCTCTTTCCTGCTCCCGATACTTTAACCAGAGGGAACCACTTGACTGTCCCCAGAGAGTCCTGCCTGATGAACACCCTTACGATTTCTCCCGCTCCTTCTTCCTGGAGGTCTTTCGGCTTTCTCCTCCTTCCCTCAACCAACATCTTGTCTTCTGGTTTTTAGGAATTAATTCACTAGCACTCTCGGAGGCTGAGGCAGGTGGATAGCTTGAGCTCATGAGTTCAAGACCAGCCTGAGCAAAAAACGAGACCTTATCTCTACTAAAAATAGAAAAACTGAGGCAAGAGGCTCGCTTGAGCCCAAGAGTTGGAGGTTGCGGTGAGCTCTGACGCCACAGCACTTCATCCAGGGCAACAGCTTGAGACTCTGTCTCAAAAAAAAAAAAAAAAAAGAATTAATTCAACCTCATCTATTCTATGAAGACCTCCTTGGATTGCCCTCAGACTCACCTGCTTATCAAACTGTCCTTCTATTTGATATGAGAATGTGAGCTTCCTCTACTAGAATGTTAGGGGCAGGAGTTTTATCTGTTCTTTATTACTATAACCCCGGCACCTTTCTGTGTTGATTTGTTTTCGTGCTTGTTACCAAGATCATTATTTTCTTGAGAGACTCAACTGTCCTATTCATCCTGACATAGGTTGTCAGGAATCTGGCAGGAATTCCTATTTAATAAAAGAGGCCTGTTGAAAAGGTATAGAGTTAGGGAGCCACAGTTTAAATCTCAGCTTTGCCATGACTTACTCTTACTTTCCTGGTCTGTAGATGGAGATGACAATTCCTATCCCCCAGCATTGTTTGGAGTATGAAAAGAGGTCAGGGCATGAGAGGGCTTGTGGAGAGGGCTAAGTAACGGAGCCTCCTGAGCCACCACCGAAATCCTATCCAGCAGACGGCTGCTGTCATTCGTGGGAATTTTCTAGCGAGGGCGGGTGTAGGACCTGGGAGGCAGCCCCTGTTGCCTACCTGCTTTAAGTTTCTCACTCTCTTAGGCTGGTACTTCCCCCAGTCTCACTTCTGGATGTGGATGGCAAGCGAAGTTGCCCCCGGGGCGTCCTGTTGCCCCGGCCCACACTTGGGCTCCCCGCCTGGCCCCTGGTCTGCCTCTGTGCTTACAAGGCGCCTCACTGTGGGGTGAAGCGATTCCTCTGATCCCCGTGCTGGAGTGTAGCTCCCCATCTTCTTTTGGGGTGAACTCTCCCCAGGTGTGAATGTGTTTCCGGGAGCTGGGCTGGGAGGGTTCAGGAATGGTTTTGAGGCATCTTCCAGGAGTATAGGGTGTGTGAGTGTGCCCAGCTGACGGACGGCCAGAGGGGCCAGGTCCCTTGTGGATCTTGCTTTGCCATCTGCCGCGTCACTGTCTGCCACCATGGGTAATTCAGAATGCATTCCCTGGGAGCCCCTGCTCTAGATCCACAGTGACGTCCTTAGTCCTTAATTTACTAGAGATGGGTGCGGGAGATTCCTTACCTCTGCATTCCACCCCTCCTGGCAGTCATCGAGTGGCCGTGTCCTTCCTCACCGCCCTGGCACAGACTCCCTGCTGTCCCCCTCCACATCGTCTGCTACATGGCGCTGTTCACCCAGCTCGCTTGCTTTTCCTTCCTAACTCGTTTACCTGAGGCTGCAGACTCAGCCTCTGCCTTCATATCCAGAGTCTCGCCTGCTCTCATCCCAGGGCGTCCTTCCCTGTCCATACTGCGGCCCCGATTTTTTTCTTTCTTTCTTTCTTTCTTTTTTTTTTTTTTTTTGAGACAGAGTCTTACTATGTCGCCCTGGGTAGAGTGCCGTGGCGTCACAGCTCACAGCAACCTCCAACTCTAGGGCTTAAGCGATTCTCTTGCCTCAGCCTCCGAAGTAGCTGGGACAACAGGCGCCCGCCACAACACCTAGTATGTTTTTGGTGTAGTTGCCATTGTTGTCTGGCAGGCTCCGGGCTGAGTTTGAACCCGCCAGTCTTGGTGTATGTGGCTGGCCCCCTAGCCACTGAGCTACAGGCGCTGAGCCAACCTGCCCCAGTCTTTCATGGCACTGCCCCGGCCTTGCTCAGCCAGCCTGAGCGCTGCACCCAGCAAACTCCAGCAGTTTATTATCTATTTTGTCCATCATTTTTTAAATGGCTCTCCCCTACAAGTTTCACACCCCAGGCAAGCCCAGGGGCAGCCCGCGTTCTTCCCACTCGCGTATTGCTGTCTAAAACCCTCTCACAGTGCTACCTCACTGCGGCGAGAGCTGGGAGGCTGCTCTGGCTGTGTGTGAAGGAAGCAAAGGACAGTGGGTTCGGTGGCCTGCTGCCTGTGCCAGCGTGCCTCACCAGAGGACAGTGGTTCGGGAGAAGCGGGCGGTGCTGAGGGATCTGCTCCCTGTTGGGGAAGTGAGAGAGGAGGCCGTGGAGGCCGAGGAGGCCAAGGAGGCCGAGGCCCACAGGCGGGGCTGGAGGAAGTGGGAGGAAGGTGCTTAGGGTGTGAAAGTGAGACTCGCTGAGGTGATGTGGCCCTGAGCAGCACCAGGCTGCTGTGACCTCTGGAAGGAGAAGGGCCAGGTTAGGCAAGGCCACTGCTGCGGTGCTGAAGTCCCAGGGGGAGAAAAGCAAACAAGGCCATGGCATTTGGACGTGTGGTCCAGGGTCGGGCGTGGGAGAAGCCTGCTAAGGTCTGGGGCTGGCTGAGCCATCTTAGCCCTTTGAGACGGATGTGGAGGAGGAGGAATGAGGGATCAGTAGGGTTGCTGGTGGGAGCTGGAGGCAGACAGGCTGACTGGCCTTCTGGGGAAATTGTGGTGGCTGGGAAGGTAGAGGAGGCCTTATTTATACCGTATTTTCCTTTGGGTAGGGCAAGAAATGAAAAAAGTCAGCATTCGGTGTAGCTTACAATAAATACACTATAGATTCTTTAAGAGAACCTCTCTTTGTGGTCAGGCTGATGAAAGCAATACTCTCTTGGCCTATTGGAGATGCTTCGTAAATATTTATTCAATGAATCAAAGGAGCCAGCTGAAAACTGGCAGAAGACTTTCTCCATCCCCCAGCGGGCAGTGTACACGGCAGAGTGTTGCTGGCTCACCACACAAATTTTGTTCTGTCATCGGTCACCTTCTTCTCAAGTCCACAAGGGTTCGGCCAGGACGGGACTGCGGCCTTGGTGGTCAGAGGGCCTGGCCTTGCTGTGTCCCGGTGAGGAAGGTCAGCCTGAGGAGCAGCCAGCTCCCCGGCTGGGCCCCCCTCTCCATCCCGGCTCGCTGTCTGTTACTTCCCCCTTCATCCCAGGGATAAGGCCTGGCTGCCCGCTTTCCTGCTGTGCTCCTTTTCTTCAAGGGCCTACAGTTTCTCGACTCTTCCACCCTGTTTCAGAAACAAACAAACAAAATCCATTGTTTACCCCAGAACAACCACTCACATCTTTTTAGAGTTTTAGCCATCGGGGACAGTAGGCAGAGTGGTATTCAAATGATGTGATGACTGATGTGGCACGGACAGAGGCCCTGAATGCACTGGCCGTGATACTGGACAGCTGAGCGCCGCTAGGCACTGGCCTCCACTGCAACGAGGGAGGTTTTGATTAGCAAATTGTCTAGGGAGCTGGCTGCCACAGTGTGACAACAAACAGCAACCTCACTGCATCCTCCGCGCAAGGGGTGATGAAGGGAGTCCAGCCAGTGGCTTAGGAGACGTTTCAAACATCAGTGCTGCAACAAACTAAAACTGTTGAGCTGGGCACAGTGGCTCACGCCTCTGATCTCAACACTCTGGGAGGCAAAGGTGGGAGGATTGCTTGTGGCCAGTAGTTCAAGACCAGCCTGAGCAAGACTGATACTCTGTGTCTACAAAAAGCAGAAAATTTAGCCGGAATCGTAGCCTGTAGTCCCAGCTCCGGGGGAGGCTGAGGCAGGAGGATCGCTTGAGCGCAAGGGTAGAACTATCTAAATTTGGAACTCCCTTCCCTCTTTTTATATTATTACCACTTAGTGACTAAAAGCTGAAAAGGATGCTTTAAGTTCCTGTTTCCATTCCTATGCTTTTCCTGGTAGCATCTCTGCAACGTGGTTACCCTTTATGAGTCTTTTGGAGCGTTTGATGATGGCCTTTCTGAAGATCACGGAGAGAGGCTTTGTTTGTGTACTGAGACCTCTCCCAGCATGAAGCCCTGGGAGCTCCTGCAAGCAGTTGTGTTGTGGCCCATAGAACCCCATCCTGAAGCTAGTTGGCATTTTTCTGGGTTGTGATAAAGTCCTCCCTCCCTTCCATGGGGGTTGGGACCCCTCCATACCCGTTTCTTTGCATCGGATAGAACCCTTTAGTTAACCCTTTAGTTTGATAGGTGGCAGGAAGACCTCTGCATTTGGGGCAACAAAAGAAATACTACATTCAGAAGGATGGGAACTGTGGGCCCAGAGTTAGTCTCCTGCTGGGGAACTCAGTGGCCTTGGCTGAGATGGGAGGCAGATGGTGCAAAGAACACCACACCTGGGCCCAGGAAGCTAAGGCCAAATGAACTCGAACTTCTTGGGTGAAATTAAGTGTGAACACTGGCGTGTGATTCCTCACTTGTACAGGCCAGGGACTGGCACCAGGTGATGCGTTTGAAGGCCCTTCCCCTTGGAATGTGCTACATTCTGACACCAAGCAGAGGACCTGGGGGTCAGGTCTTTGAGTATCAGACATCAGAATGTCATTCATGTGAGGATTTTCTTTTTCTTTTTTTTTTTAATTTCAGGGTATGTAAGGGTATGAACTACAACAATGTTTGCATTGTTAGGTAGAGTCCCTCGTGTAGTTGTGTCCTGCACCCAACAGGTGTGCCATAAGTCCTTACCTTGTGCCATTACATGTTACGTGGGAGCACACAAAGCCCCCCCTGCCTCCCACTCTCCTTCCTCCCTCTTTCCCCTTCCCCCTAACGTGAATTGAGTTGAGTTTTTCTCCTATGGGGGCTTGTATTAGATCATCTACTGGCTTCATATTATTATTTAGTATATTGGATGTTTACTTTTTCCATTCTTGTGATACTTTACTAAGAAGAGTATGTTTTAACTCCATCCAGGTTAATACAAAAGATATAAAGTCTCCATCTTTTTATAGTATTCCATGGTGTAATTATACCACATGTAATCCATTCCTAGCAATTATAATTGCTGTAAACGGAGCTGCGATAAACTATCTAGTGCAAATGTCCTTATAGTAAAAGGACTTTTTTTCTTCTGAGTAGATGCCTAGCAATGGGACTGCACGGTCAAATGGAAGGTCCATTGAGTTTTTTGAGCTTTCTCCATCCTTCTTTCCAAAGAGGCTGTCTGGTTTGCAGTCCTACCAAGAGTGTAAAAGTGTTCGCTTCTCTCCACATCCCGGCCAGCACCTGCAACTTTGGTACTTTGTGATGTAGGCTGTTCCTGTGAGGAGGATTTTCTTAATCACGATTCTTCCTTTTTTCTAAGAGTTTATAATCTGAGGCATCTGTGTTCATTGAATTTGGATAGAAATGTAGGTATTGAGACATTTTCTTGATTTATAATATTTGTGCGTCTAGAAGGTCATAAACATTATCAGCTATGCCCCTGGTTTTGATTTCCTCTCTTTAAATATAAATCTGTTCTTGTTCAAAATTCAGCATCTAGAAAGGGGCTCAGGAGAATAGAGATGAAGCTCTTGCACTTGTGTCTGTGGCACTCCCCACCCCTTCTAGGGGCAAAAAGAACCTGTGGCTAGAAATTAATCATGGCTATTTTTGGACTCCCTCTCTCCATGCCAGAAGAGATCTTCAACTCGTAGGGGAATCCCACTGTTGAGGTAGCTGTCTTCCTCTCAAAAGGTTCTTCGGATTTGTCACACTTGGTTGTGCCTCACCTGTTGGCTCTGAGGCCCTAAGTTCTAGGACAATGACTAGCCGTGAAAAGTATGTAAAGATGACTCAGCGTCCATGAGCACATCAGCAAAATCAGTGGGCCTGGCCCAGATAGCGAGAAACTGAACTTGACACACTGATGATAAAGATGGATGGCACCAAGAATACATTTGTGGTCTGTGTGACACATATGGAGTGTCCCTTGCTGTACATAAAGCTGGAGCCACTGAGTTGTCAGTTACAGCTTTAATGTGGTCATTACAAGAGACAGTCCGTGGTCCTTGCTGTTGCAACAGCAAACTTCTGGAAAGTCTTGTGTGCTTTGGAGCTGAGGTTTGTCATAAACCGAAGCATGTTATTAAGGAGAAATATGGGGAAAGGGGGAGCTGTTACCAATGAGGGGCATGAAGAGGGCTTTGCTCCTAGCATCCTAGAGAATAAGGTAGCCCCAGACCTGCTAGTGAGTTCAGCTGGGGAAGCCAGTGCTGCTCAAGTGATTGCACCTGGCTGCCTCCGAGTTCTTCAGGTCTGGGAAGTATGATGGTCCTGTCCAGTCCCTCATCAGTGACTGGGAGTATCTGTCAAGAGTCCCTTTCAGCTGGCTGTTGGGAAGCTCGGATGAAGTTCATTGCGAGTGCAGGTATCCCAGGAGGAGAGGATGAGCTCAGGGACCAACCCAGAGCGTTGCAGAATCTCTGGAAAAGGAGCTGTGAAACTGCCTCCTGCTTAGGGAGAGCAGATTTACTCCGTGACCTGGTCTAGTCCAGAGTTCAAGTTGTTCCAGACCGGTGGGTTAGGTATGAGGGGTTCCCTTTGCTCTGGGGAGAGTGAAGATGCTTTCATTAATGACCTGGTGGCAGGGCTCTGCACTGGGCTGATTAAGGTATGTGCACCTTAACAAGCAGAACTAGGCCAAGTGCATTCAGCTCCTCAGAAGTGGAGGAGCTTGGGCTCATGGCATCTGTAGCTCAGTGGTTAGGGCACTGACCACATACACTGGGACTGGAGGCTTCAAACTTGGCCTAGGCCTGCTAAACAATAATGACAACTACAACAGAAAAATAGCCAGGTGCCTGTAGTCCCAGCTACTTGGGAGGCTGAGGCCAGAGAATCACTTAAGCCCAAGAGTTT
>CAUYON010109397.1:0-16948 GCA_963573935.1 Arctocebus calabarensis
CCTTTTTTTTTTTTAACCTTTGATTTTCTGGGATAGTTTTCCTGTGGGCAATTTTGGACATCATCATTTCAGGGTAATTCCCATGGAAGGTTGTTAAGTATTTTGGTTAGAAGTGGCCTTATCACCCATGAATGGATTAACAAATTGTGGTATATGTACACCAGGGAATACTATGCAGCTGTAAAAAATATGGAGACTTCACATTTTTTATGTTTACCTGGATGGAGCTGGAACATATTCTTCTTAGTAAAGTATTTCAAGAAAAGAAAAGTATCCAATGGATCCATTGGAAAAGAATGTATCCAATGTACTCAATACTACTATGAAATCAATATAGAATCACCTACACATTCATATGAATGGTAAAACATAACTATAGTCCAGAAAGTAGAAGGGAAGAGGAGAGAGAGGGGAGGGGAACGGGGAGGTGGGAGGAGAGAGAGTATTTTGGGGGACCTCACCTAATCTGCATGATGCAATGGTACATTTCAAAACCATTAAGAAAAAAGTATAATTATGATGGATGTGTTACTTAGTTCAATGTAAACATTTGACATTGTGTATCAAATCAGTACACTGAACCCCATAAATGCATCAGTGTACACAGTTATGATTTAATTTTAAAAAACTCCAAAAAAGTGACCTTATCATAAGAAGGCTGATATATTTCTATAAAACCTACAAATATAATTGATTTTCTCATTCTAAATAAATATTTATGTTTATGTCTAATTTAGCACTTGTAATTTTGTATTCTTATTTTTAAAAAGTCACTTCAGGCTCAGCATCTTTAGCACAGTGGTTATGGTGCCGGCCACATACACTGAGGGTAGCAGGTTTGAACCCAGCCTGGGCCAGCTAAACAACAATGACTGCAACAAAAAAATAGCTGGGCGTTGTAGCAGGTGCCTGTAGTCCCCAGCTGTTTGGGAGGCTGAGGCCCAAGAATCGCTTGGGCCCAAGAGTTTGAGGTTGCTGTAAGCTGTGATGCCATAGCACTGTACCAAAGGGCGACATAGTGAGACTCCATATCAAAATTAAAAGAAAAAGTCACTTCAAATATTCAGACCCACCCAAACTTAGATTTCCTCCTGATTTTAGATCCAGTAGTTTGTCAATTTGGGGGGAAACAGTAATCTCATTGTCTGACAGTTATCCTCAGGGTAGAGTTGCCTGATTTAGCAAATAAAAACATAGGACAGCCAGTTACATTTGAACTTCAGATAAGTAATAAACAATTTTTTAGTATAATGTGTCCCAAATATTGCATGGAGACCTTATGTCAGGGTAACAGTCTCAGTGGAAAGGGCTCCCCAGATTGACTATGGCAGGTGAGCATTAATCATACGTGGCTATGGCATCACAGCTCACAGCAACGTCGAACTCTTGTGCCCAAGTAGCTGGGACAGCAGGTGCCCGCCACAACGCCCCGCTATTTCTTTGTTGCAGTTGTCATTGTTGATTTTTTAGCTGGCCGGGCTGGGTTCAAACCCGCCGGCCTCCATGTATGTGGCTATTGTCCTACCCACTGAGCACGGGTGCCACCTATGGTTTTATTTTAAACTGAATCTAATGGACGACTAAATCTGAATACCTAGAAAGGAAGGAGCTGGGTATCTGTAAGGTACAACTATCGAGTCTCAAAAAGGAGATTTGGAAGGTACCCCTGGAGATGAAAAGACAAAGGCTCAGGGGATAGTACAAGGATCATCAATGAAACATCTTGATACATAAAAATAATAAAAAATTGGACTGGGTGCAGTGGCTCATGCCTATAATCCTAGCACTCTGCAAGGCCGAGGTGGGAGGATCTCTTGAGGTTAAGAGGAGGAGGACACCAGTCTGAGCAAAGTGACACCTTGTCTCTACCAAAAATAGAAAAATGAGCTGGGTGCCTGCAGTCCTAGCTAGTCAGGAGGCTGAGGCAGGAGGTTTGCTTGAGCTCAGGAGTTTGAGGTTGCTGTGAGCAAGGGCTGAGCCATAGTCTTACTAAAAAAAAAAAGAAAGAAAAGAAAAAGAAAGAAAGGAAAATAAATGCCCATAACAATGATAAAGTCTTCTTTGGATTTTCATTTCCTCTGTCAACTCTCAAAGCAACAATGTGAAATAATACTTATAATTTCCATTTAGTAGACAAGTGCATCAGAGGCTCAGAAAGGTTAAGAAACCCATCTGAGGCCATGCAGCTCAGAGGTGGTAGAAGCATCAAATCCCCACCCTTTCCTCTTCTAATATTATTCAAACTTCAGACATGTGTGTGCACCAAGGATGGCAACGTCCCATCTTCTCAGTTTTTCATCATTTTTGCTCCTTTTGTCCTAAAGGTCACTTAATATTTTCCTGAAATGGACTCATTTAGAAATTTAGTATGTACTTTATAATGTGATGTTTTTATTCTGACTGTAAATGAGAAAAGAATTATCTCCTATCAGTAGAAGAAGGCGGTTGTAAAAATACCTGCAGGTGCAGTCAGCGGGTGGACTTTCTCACACTGTTATTCAATACTACTCCTCTGCAATCTCCTGCACATCCAGTGATCTGTGCCTCACACTCAACAAAATACTGTCCTACACCACTCTCCTTCTCAGGAGATCCCAGGGGCAAACCCCACTGATCTAGAACAGATGGTTCTGCAGACTTAGAATTTGAAGCAGTATCGGAGTCTTCTAACCTTTTACCCCAGACAAGAATTTGCTGCACAGTCATCCTTGACCAGTAGTTGAATTAATTGAGAAACAACTATGTTACAACAGCCAAGAACATGTGCTCGTAATTCCTGTTGGCACATAATAAGCATCATGTAAGTGTCGGTGATTATTTGAAACTAAATGTTCATGTACAAAAAATGGCTCCAAGGGCAGTAGCTTGTAATTATTAAGGTGGCAGCCTTAGACTGCCTGAGTTTGCCCCTGGTCCTTCCTCACACTACTTCTGCTCGTCTTTGGACAACGGTGCTGCCCCTGGTTAATTCTGCACCCTGTATTGCCGGGGTCCCTTCATGGATGCCACTTATCAGGGCCCGGGTCTGGTTGGTCTCTGGCCCTGGCTTATCTAGCTGCGTTCCGGACGTGGACTGCTATGCTACCTTGCTCAGGAACAATTGCTCTTAAGTACCTGAGAGCTGTTTACTTTAGCTGGAGAGAGAGAGATAGTCTTTGAGAGAGTAAAGCAGTCTTCTTAGAAAAATAGATCTTAGTCTTTAGCAGAGCTTAGTGATCGTCAGCAGAAAGACAGACGGGACAGGAGACAGAGTGGGAGTAAACAGGTCAGTGATAGAATGAGCTCACTCCCGACTGCCTGCTCCTCCAGCCTAACATAAGGCTGATCTCGTGCCTCTCAACACCACGGGCATAGAGACTGCCAATTTACCAATGCTCTCATCTCGCGAGCTCTCTCATGCTTGTTACGAGAGCTAAATCCCTCTCCAGACCCTTTTCACCAAGGTGTTCCATGGTTGAGCTACAGGTGTTACTTGTAACTCCCACTCCTCCTGACCATAGGCTATACGGGCTGCTACCCCATATGCCATCTGTTAAGAAAAAAGGCCCAAGGCTGCCATTCTCTGTGTGCAGTCACGGAAGGCAGCTGCTCATACCACCATCCTAAACCTTTCCACATGATTTCAGGTTGTTAGGTTAACATGTTTCCATTTTTTATTTCAGTAAACCAGGTGTTGCTTTTCCTTCTCATTGTGACCCTCTGTGGGATCCTATATAAGAAAATTCCTAAGAGGACTGTGATCAAGAATGAGACAGGTAAGCAGACATGGAATCCATTGAGATTGGATAGCCAGGAAGCTCTGAATGTCTTCCTTTAGGTCCTTTCAATAGCTGGGTTTTGGGACAAGAGAGCTTTTGAGCAACTGCAAGGACCTGCTGGCAGAATATGCACCCTAGGTCAACTTCTTAGTTGTGTTTTAGGGTTCTAGGTGCTATTCTAGAATGATCGGTGCTGTTTGAACTTTCTGATGTGTAATAAGATTCACATGGAGGGCTCGTTAAAACACACTGTGGGGCTTGGGACAGTGGCTCATACCTATAATCCCAGCCCTCTAGGAGGCCAAGGCAGGTGGATTACTTATGCTCAGGAGTTCAAGACCAGCCTGAGCAAGAGCAAGACCCCCATCTCTATTAAAAAGAGAAAAACTGGCTCAGCACCCTGTAGCACAGCGGTTATGGCACCAGCCACATACGCTGAGGCTGGCAGGTTTGAGCTTGACCCGGGCCAGCTAAAACAACAATGACAACTGCAACAAAAAATGGCTGGGTATTGTGGCGGGCTCCTGTAGTCCCAGCTACTTGGGAGGCTGAGGCAAGAGAATCAGTTAAGCCCGAGTGTTTGAGGTTGGCACTCTACTGAGGATAACATAGTGAGACTTTGTCTCTAAAATAAAATTAAAATAGAAATACTGGCAGGGCATTATAGTGGGTGCCTGTAGTCCCATCTACTTGGGAGGCTGAGGCAAGAGGATTGCTTGAACTCAAGAGTTTGAGGTTGCTGTGAGTATGACACCAAGGCCTTCTGTCCAGAGTGACAGATTGAGACTCTGTCTTAAAAAAACCCAACAATCCCCCCGATACAGACCCCTCCTGAGAGGTTTAGAATCAGCAGGTAGGGCTAACGCTGGAGCGTCTGCCTTTCTGATAAGCTCCAGGTTGAGGCTGATATGGTGGTTTCTTCAACCACACTTTGGGTGGACAGTCCCATTCTACTGCCCATCCCTTTGGGAGTCTCTCAATAATTTTGCTCATGAAAATCGCCCTCTCTTCTCCCTGGTGGTTCACCGCATCAGTACACAAACAGCCTCAGAATTCTCAACTTGAAAATGACCCTTCCTTGACCCCATCTCCTTGTCCAGCTGTGGTGAGATCTGTGTTTCCCTTCCAGGGGATGAATTGCATGACATGGCACCAAAACACACACCAAGCGACCTCCATCAAAATTAAGCAGCATTGTGTGTTCATTATATTTTTAATTAATTCACTTTTTATATTAGTCAAGCAAATATCTTCATCTGTGGAAAAGAAAGAAGAAAAAAATGTTACCTGTAGCTGTATCAGTCAAAGACAAATGCAGTTGAGTATTTAGGTGTGCTACATACATTTCTTCCACAATTTTTTTTTTTTTTGCACTTTTTGGCTGGGGCTGGGTTTGAACTCACCACCTCCGGCATATGAGGCCGGCGCCCTACTCCTTTGAGCCAGAGGTGCTGCCCTCTTCCACATTTTTTTTTAAGCCATAATATATATAAGGCCCCAATAAGGCAAACCAATGCCCCTGCTATCATGAAACAGTTTTTTTTAATTTTAAAAAATTCATTTAAAAGAGAATTAAAAACATGTATAATCTAGTTTTAATGCATATTGAGAGCATCTGGAAAGAGAAGAAATTTCACACGAAGACATGTAAATAAATGTTCATAGGGCGTTATTCATGGTAGCCCAAACTGGAAACAGTCCACATGTACATCAATTAGTGGACACAGAAATGGAATGTATGAGGCTATATTCATATAGTGAGGTATTCTGCAACAGTGGAAAGGAACAAACTACGGATACAAGTGATACGGTATAGAGGAACCTCAAAAACACGATGGTAAATGAAAAAAAGCTGGACGCAAAAGGCTACTATTATATGATTCCATCTATAAGAAACTTCTAGGAAAGGCAAATGGATGGAGACAGAAAGCCGATCTGTGGTGGCCTGGGCTGGGAAAGGGAGTGGATCAGCTGCAAACCGCCTCAAGGGAGCTTTTGGAGGGGATGGAAATGTTCTAAAACTGGAAGGAAGGAAGGCTGGGGGTGTGAGCAGGAGCTGGACTGCGAGAGCCTGTGTGCCAGTGAAGGGACGTGGCTCCACCTTTCAGGAACCCTGGAAGTATTTTTAGCAATGAAGAAGCATAGTGTTTGGGAGGCGGAGGCAGGAGAATCGCTTGAGCCCGGGAGTTGGAGGTTGCTGTGAGCTGTGATGCCACAGCACTCATTCAGGGTGACAGCTTGAGGCGCTGTCTCAAAAAAAAAAAAAAAGAAAAAGAAAAAAAAAAGAACCATTTGTGGGCAGCACCTGTGGCTCAGTGAGTAGGGCTCTGGCCCCATATGCCGAGGGTGGTGGGTTCAAACCTGGCCCTGGCCAAACTGCAACAAAAAAAGGCCCCATATGCCGAGGGTGGTGGGTTCAAACCTGGCCCTGGCCAAACTGCAACAAAAAAAATAGCTGGACATTATGGCGGGTGCTTGTAGTCCCAGCTACTTGGGAGGCTGAGGCAAGACAATTGCCTAAGCTCAAGAGCTGGAGGTTGCTGTAAGCTGTGATGCCACAGCACTCTACTGAGGGCACAAAGTGAGACTCTGTCTCTAAAAAAAAAAAGAACCATTTGTCTTGGCAGGGAGTGGTGGCTCATGCTTGTAATCCTAACACTCCGGAGGCTGAGGCAAGTGGATTGCCTGAGCAAGAACAAGACTCTCTGTCTCTACTAAAGATAGAAAACTAGCTGGGCATTCTGATGGCTGCCTGTAGTCCTAGCTACTCGGGAGACTGAGGCAAGGGGATCACTTATGCCCAAGAGTTTGAGGTTGCTGTGAGCTGTGTTGCCACAGCACTCTACCCAGGATGACGGAGTGAGACTCTGTCCCTAAAAAAAGGAAAGAAACATTTCTTGGTTTGTTTATAAAAATAGCACATGGTTATTTTCTACGGTTTGGAAAATATATAAGAGACACTAATAAAATCAAAATCAATTCTAATTTCATAAACAGGCTTAGGTCCCTTTGCAAATAAGCATATGTCAAATTGAGATCAAACACTAGAGAGAATTTTGTAATCTTCTTCTCCTTCCCAGTATATTACAAGCATTTTCTCACGTCAGTGAATATATCATGGAAACAAAATTGTCCTAGTGGTGGAAATTTCCAATGCAGTTGCAAGCTGGTAGAAAAGGTGCAGAGAGAGGGAGCCCAGTCAATGTTTCGTAAATTACACAAAGCACAATAGCTGGCAGTTAGTTTCAATAAATGCTTGTTGAATTAAATATCCACCAGAGCTACCCAGGGCCTGAGTGATGGAGGTTTGCAGACATCTATGTGTAAAGAGAGAGAAAGAGAGATCTTTGAGTAAAAATCAGGTGGGTATTTGATCATGGATACCCTACATGCTGATAATTATTGTTCTTTATGCCTGACAGCTGTAAGCTGGTACCAAAGCATGAGGTTATGGCATTAGATTTTCTATCAGACCCAATGCTCAGAAGAATAATCAATTAATCTTCTTATGTATCTTTTGTGCCCTTTCATGTTACCACCTTTCTTTTGCTGTCAGTATTTAAGACATTTGACTAGAGGGTGGATAAAGTATAGAGAATCACAAGCAATATATCTTATGACAATGTGAGCAAGGTAAATATTCCAATTTAGGGAAGAGTTGAGGAATGTTAATAAACAGAGGCTTTTCAGTTCTTCATGTTTTCCAACTATGTGTGTGTTAGGTATCCAACTGGCTTTTATAAGAGAGCTCCAAAATAATAGTGGCTTAAACAATATAGAAATTTATTTTCTCTCTTAAGTGTAGGTCCAACATTTGTTTCACAGTCATCCAGATCAAGAGCCCTTCTATCTTTTAGCTTCCTCAACAAGTAGCTTCCATCTCATGGTCTAAGATAGCTGCTCTGACTCCTGCCATCACATCAGTGTTCCAGCCAGTGGAAGGGGGAAAGGCATAGGGGAGGATGGTAAGCATTCCTTTGAAGGGCAGGCTCAATCGCTGCACACATTACTTGACAGACAGAACTGGATCACACAGGACTGGAAGGGAGCCTGGGCAAAACCGTCTTAGCATTTGGCTATGTGTCCACTAAAATTCCAAAGATCTTTTCTAAGAGAAGGAGAAACTGGATATTGGTGAACAATCATCAGTTGATTCCACACTCTACCATTCCCTCCACCCCAGGATGGAGGACTAGTTAATTTGGCTTTCCTGTGAAATTCCTTCTAAGATACTGGTTTTGATGTTTCCAGATGTTGCACCAGAGGCCCCCGAAGAACTGGAAGAGGAGATCCCAGTGGTGATTTGTGCTGCCGCGGGGAGAATGGGTGCCACCATGGCTGCCATCAACAGCATCTATAGCAACACTGATGCCAACATTTTGTTCTATGTAGTCGGACTCCGGAACACTCTGTCTCGAATACGGTAATCTGTGCACTACAGACTTTGGAGCTTCCTTAATCTTCCTTTTTGGAATGATAACTGTCCTTAGAATTAACGAGGGGAGCCCTGAGGTTTACTTGGCTTGTGTGTACTATTTAAGGCTTCCATCTCGTTTCTCAGTTTCCTTATTTTTCATTGTTGCTGATTGTTATCTTACCCTACCATTAGCAGCCCTTAAATTTCCATGGGTAGGAGAACCAGGTAACCAAACCCAAAGGGATGCTGTGGGTATACATTCTGTTTTTATTCAAAAGGCATGAATCCCGTGACTTTCCAATATCTGGACAGGGGCTGTTTCTCAGTTCTTGGCAGTGCAGTCCACTCTCTCCATTTTCCTTTTTGTTTTTTTAGACAGAGCCTCAAGCTGTCGCCCTGGGTAGAGTGCTGTGGCATCACAGCTCACAGCAACCTCCAACTTCTGGGCTCAAGAGATTCTCCTGCCTCTGCCATTGTTGTTTGGTGGGCTGGGGCTGGATTCGAACCTGCCAGCTCAGGTGTACGTGGCTGCCGCCTTAGTTTCTTGAGCCATAGGTGCCGAACCTCTCCATTTTCCTTTTAAATATAATAAAACCTCTTTTCATTGAAGAATACAAAAGCAGAAAATTGTTTAACTCCAGCATGCAGTGACAGTTCCACATCCTCCTTACACTTGGTAAAATCAGTGTTTTCAACTCTGTCGTTCTAATGAGTGTCCATACTAGGATCTCATTGTGGTTTTCTTTCTTTCTTTTTTTTTTTTTGAGACAGAGTCTCACTCTGTCATCCTGGATAGAGTGCCATGATAGCATAGCTCACAGCAACCTCAAACCCTTGGGCTTAAGCTATCCTCTTGCCTCAGTCTCCCAAGTAGCTGGGACTACAGGCACCTGCCACAACACCCAGCTATTTTTGTTGTTGTTGTTGTTGTTGTTGCAGTTGTCTTTGTTGCTTTTGTTGCTTAGCCTGCCTAGGCTGAGTTTGAACCCACCAGCCTTGGTGTATGTGGCTGGCACCTTATGTAGTGAGCTACGGGCACTGCCATGGTTCC
Source organism: Arctocebus calabarensis (assembly GCA_963573935.1). NCBI lineage: Eukaryota > Metazoa > Chordata > Mammalia > Primates > Lorisidae > Arctocebus > Arctocebus calabarensis. Next base: position 9,227 of record CAUYON010109397.1, read on the forward strand.
CTTCTTTTTTTTTTTTTTTGTTGAGACAGAGACTCATTTTGTTGCTCTTGGTAGAGTGCCGTGGCATCGCACAGCTCACAGCAACCTCCAGGTACTGAGGTTGGGTGATTCTCTTGCCTCAGCCTCCCAAGTAGCTGGGACTACAGGTGCCTGCCACAAGGCCCGGCTATTTTTCTGTTTTGCAGTTTGGCTGAGGCTGGGTTTGAACCCACCACCCTCGGTATACCGGCGCTCTACTCGATGAGCCACAGGCGCCGCCCGGTTCCCTTATTTCCAATGCACTAACCTGGTCGAGCACTTTCCCCATGCATGCTTTGGTTATTTGGAAGTGTATATTCAAGTCTCTTGCCTATTTTTCTGTTGGGTTGTCTATTTTTTCCTTATTCACAGGACCAATTTTTATGGTTCAAATGTTGCAGATGTTATAAATTGTGTTCAGATTTAATTCTTTTATTGATTTTTAATCAACAACAAATGCTGCCTTATGTGGCTTTAGGCATTGGAAATTACATTTTGAGATTGTATGTAACAATTATGAACTGGATAAAAGCTAGAAGCTCTACAAGACTGAGAAAATGGAGTTGAAGATGGGGGGAAGATAGGAGGGGGAAAACAGGGACTGAAGAAAGATGGGGAAGATGCAGAGACAGCCAGAGGGCTCAGCGCCCATAGCACAGTGGTTGCGGCGGTGCCTGTGGTCCCAGGTCCTTGGGAGGCTGAGGGAGGAGAATCACTTAAGTGCAAGAGTTTGCACTGTGTACTAGCACAGAAGTTGCTGTGAGCTGTGACGTTACAGCACTCTACAGAGGGCAATATAGTGAGACTCTGTCTCCAAAAAAAAAAAAAAAAAAAGAGAGAGAGAAAGAAAAAGAGACAACCAGGGACACAAAGGTAAATTCAAATCATTTTTTTAGTCACACAGCAGAGTAAAAGGACTTTAGTCGGTGTTGAAGGTTCAGAATATCCTACTTTGCAACATTTTGGAGTTGTAACTACATGGCAACCACAGACACTGCTTTATAAGAAAGAAGGAGCACTTTTTGTTCTTCCTGTTTCTGGGGGAAATTATTTGGATCTGGAGAGATATTTGGTTATTATTACTTTTGCCTCATTTCCTTTGCAGAAAGAGTTATGTGATTCAGGGGGGCAAAAAGAGAAAGGTTTAAAGGCAGGCCAGATGAGGGGGGGAAATCAGATTTATAGACTAAGTTTACATTTAATTTCTTTTGAACTTTTTAAGGAGGTAACAGATTGAGCCTGAGGCAGTAGGCAAATTGAGGAATGGTTTGAAGTGCATACCAGATGTTTTTGGGTCATTTCTTTAGAAAATGGATTGAACATTCTAAACTGAGAGAAATAAACTTTAAAGTCGTGGAATTCAACCCTACCGTCCTCAAAGGGAAGATCAGACCAGACTCTGCGAGGCCTGAATTACTCCAACCTGTGAGTAGGAGTCGTGCATGTGCTGGGACAGTCCCTGGTGAGACCCTCTTCAATTGGGAGCCCCAGCCATTGGGACGCGGGTGGAATATTTTTGAAGCCTCACAGAGCTACATCTCCATCAAACTCTAGCTATTTGAAATTTATAAGCCACCTGCTCCAGAAAGAACATTTCCATAAACATAATGAAGCTATTATAGAGAAAGGAAGCATAGAAAAATGTAGAATTCATTTATGTTTGTGAATATGGTCTGCAGGGGTGGGAGCCACAGGTGGGACAGGTAGAAAAGCCAGGAAAAAACCCTGAATCCATAGACTGTGGTGTGTACTCTGACTGTACATTACATTTAGCTGTGAGTATCCCAGCAGCTAAGAAAAAACAGCAGCACTGTGGATTCTGTACTTCATAGCCTTGACTAAGATAGCATTTTCAGGAGACACCACTGTTTTTCCTAGCATCAGAAATCCTAAGGTATTTTACTGCTAGAGTTCTTAGAAAAGGGAACCTCTCCTGCAGAAAGAGAGGTGCTTTTGCTGGCTGTTTTATAGAAAATGCAGCCACCTTCTGCCTATGATTGTTACTAAAATCCATCCTTGAAAACTTCCTAAATTCTCTGCGACCTCTGTCTAGGTACGATCTCTCCCCAATTCCAGATATAATCAAATGGCACTGTTACGAATGAAAGTTTAAAACTTACAACCGTGGCTCATGCATCTCTGACCTTCTAGTTGCTATTAGAACGACACATGTGCGTGTGCGTGTGTGCGTGTGTGTGTGCATCTTTAGGCTGATTTAGTTTTTTGGATGTAAAGGCAGGCAGGCAAATTGTGCCCTGCGAGGTTGACCAGGACTCCTCTGTGACCCCTGCTGCACAGCTCTCAGAGATGAAGGTGCCAACAGCCTCCGCAGCGGGGGTTTGGGTCTAGAGGGACTGCTGACCTTCCAGCTCTGGTTTCAGCCCCAGGGCCCAGATGAGCTGGGTACTGGGAAGCTCAGGTGAGACCTCTTTGCAGCCCCTGTTTTATTCTGTTCCATACCTGGAACTGAGTGGAGGCCATGGTCAAAGTCGACTTTCCGGTACCCCCAGAAGACATTGAGCCATATGCTTCTTCCCCATCATCATTTCTTTTGTTGTTTTAACAGCTGAACTTTGTTCGGTTTTATCTCCCTCTGCTTATCCACCAACACGAGAAAGTCATCTATTTGGACGATGATGTCATTGTACAAGGTACGCTCGCTGATTGTCAAGAACTCTTGGAAAAGGATCAGCTGATACATAGGATGACCATCTTTCCTTATTTTCCAAATAACTAGTTGCCTGGTGATTTTGACTGCTTATTAAAGTTGTGAATACAGTATTGTTATAAGTTTGGAGATATTTTGAAAACAGGGGGTTGATGCTTGCCTACATGATCCAGTTGACTCTCTGATGATTAAAATCTAGAATAAATAGCTTGGGAGCCTTTCCTTCCTCTGTATTTCTAAAATGTATGGAAACTAAGTTTCACTGATGACATTCTTAGGTGTGAGCTAAAGTTTGGTGCTTAAATGTTGTGTTCTATTAGTACGCACATATCTCTTCCAAATACAAGTAAGATAAACTTTAGTGCGGTACTTTCATAGCAACAGAAATAAATTGACCTAGTGGCTTTCTAAATTGGCATAAACTATTCTTATTAAGTGAGTTGCCAACCCCCTCGAAATCAAGGGTCCAATACTCTTGTCCTTAGCAAACTCAGGAATTGTTTTAGCTCCAAGGCTCTATCCAGCCCTAAAACAAACACTGTAACATTTTAACTGCTGGCGTCTTTAAATGCAGGTGATATCCAAGAACTGTATGACACCACCTTGGCCCTGGGCCATGCGGCAGCTTTTTCGGATGACTGTGACTTGCCCTCCATGCAGGACATACACAGACTTGTGGGGCTGCAGGTAGGCACACCGTTTTGGAAAACTAACCCTTGCCCTGCTGTTCTGGCTCCTTCTCCTCCCCTGCAATTCCAAGTCAGCATAAACTCCACCTTGAAAATGCTGCCGACCAGTCTGCTGGGAGGCAGAACGGCACAGGTGTCTATGTGGCCTTTCAGTTCACATCCCAGCTCTGATCCTTACCGATTCTGGATCGAGTTACTTTTATCCTGCAAAGTCCCACTTTCCTTGTCAGAAACCTGGCAAGGATAGTGTCTGTTTTGTTGTGTTTTTGTGAGCTATAATGAAAGGACATGACAGCAAAGTATCCAACAGGTAGTAAATCCCCCAGAAATGGCAGTGGTTACCTGGGTTCCTCATAAGCATACCCTGTGTCAGATGGTGTTTTCTGCAAAAGAGACTCCATGAATTATTGGTTCTATTTTCAGAGTTTTAACCATTGCTTTTCCCCTCTCCCCCGCCGTTTAGTAGAGAAAAATATTGATTTTATTCAAGGGTAAAAGATCTCCTTGCCCTGGTGGAAATGAGGAAATTTGAACCTGTTATGCTGAAATGAAGAAGTAGCTTTGAAATGCAAGTTGCCATGAAGAGTTGATACTGCTCTTCAAAAAATGTCTAGCAAATAATTTTCCATGTGTGACATTTAAAGTACTTTAAGGTGGCGCCCATAGCTCAGTGGGTAGGGCGTCAGCCACATACACTGGGCCTGGCAGGTCTGAGCCCAGCCTGGGCCTGTTAAAATCAACAGTGACAACTGCAACAACAAAAGTGGCTGGGCGTTGTGGCAGGCGCCTGTAGTCCCAGCTATTTGGGAGACTGAGGCAAGAGAATTGCTGAAGCCCAAGAGTTTGAGGTTGCTGTGAGCTGTGACACCACGGCACTCTACCAAGGGCAACATAGTGAGACTCTGTCTCAAAACAAAGAAACAAATACAGTGCTTTAAGATGTAGACTCTGAGACCAGATTCGACTTTGCCAAAATCTTGGTATTATCATAGCCTTATTAGTTGGGGCAAGTTACTTAGCTGATTTTTTTCCTTTATTCATCGAACAGAAGTAATAATAGTACTTTTCTTGTGGAGTTATTGTGAGAATTGAATCAGTTAATACACACGAAGTTATTACATGCAATGAATGAGGTAATGTGTATAAAGTTCTTAGAACAGCGGGCCTGGCGCATAGAAAGTGCTCACGTATTTCCATGACATGAGTACTGGATGAAAGATCACGTCCTGCCAACTACCCTGAGTGCTTACCGTGTGCCTGACACTGTTTTAGGTTCACTGTTTGGGTGAACAAACCCCCAATTCCTGCCATTATGTAGCTTCATTCTAGTATGAAGAGACGGACAGTGAACAAATATTAAGCAGAGGATCAGGGTGCCGGTGGGGCTGTACTTCAAGTAGGGTGATCAGGGAGGGCTCCCCTGAGATGGTGACATTTGAGCCCACACCTGGAAGAACTGGGGAAACCACCTGTGCAGACATTTGGAAACAGCATTCCAGGAGGAGGCAGTGGCAAGTGCAAAGGTCCTGAGGTAGGGTGTGTCTGGTGAATGAAAGGTGGTTAGTGTGGCAGAGGGATCGGGGGACAGTAATAAAAGTTAGAGAGGTAATGTGGGCCAGATGGGGGAGGGCCTGGGAGGCCGTCTCAGGAACTCTGGCCTTCACTCGGAAGGATATGGGAAGCCATGGGCGGGGGGCCTTTGACAAGATGAACGGCCTAGGGACAGAGTGGGAGGTTGAAGGGTGGAATCATGGACACCTGTTAGGAGGAACTTGCAGAAATCCAGCGAGCGGCGTCATAGCCTGGAACAGGAAGGCAGCCGCGGAAGCGAGACAGGTGGTTGGCCTCTGGCGTTTTGAAGTCCGGACCAATAGATTTACTGACAGCCTTGGATGAGGAATGACGGAGAAAAGAGTCAAGGACGACCTAATGGCCCAGGTTTTCTGCCCAGGTCATTAGGCTAGAGATGCCACTGACGGAGGAGGAGCAGGTTGGAGGGAAGTGGTTTTGACAGGATGGAAGTCAATTTTTAGATATAAGCTGGAACTGCTTTACTAAGCATCTGAAAGGAGACATTTAGATGGCAGGTGTAGCAGGAGTCAAGTCCAGAGTAGAGGTCGGAGCCGCCAGATGGTTGTATTCAGAGCCATGAGACTGCATGAGCCTGTCTATGGAGTTATTGCCAGAGAGAGAAGTAGGGGCTGGACTGCACCTGGGGCATTGAGCATTCAGAGGGTGAAGAAATAGGGGGAACCAGCACACACCAAAAACAAAACAACAAGAGACCCTAGGAAGTGGCCGGCGACACAGGAGGAAACTCAGAGAAGCTGCACAAGGGCTTCAGGAAAATGATCATTTTCTAAAAAAGAAAAGTTCATTGGTCTGAAGCACTCATATGCTCTTCCCTTATAGAACACATATCTGGGCTATCTGGACTACCGGAAAAAGACCATAAAAGACCTTGGCATCAGCCCCAGCACCTGCTCTTTCAATCCTGGTGTGATCGTTGCTAACATGACGGAGTGGAAGCACCAGCGTATCACCAAACAGTTGGAAAAGTGGATGCAGAAAAATGTGGAGTACGTGTGGACCTGTCTGCCATTTTTTCCCATGCTTCAGAACAAAATATTCTGTTAATTTTCTATGCATAGCTCAGGGCTTAGAAATGTTTGTCTTCTTAGGTCAGATTTCCCTAGAGGCAGTGTTGGCAAAGAAAAGGAAACAGTAGGTTAAAAAAAAAAAATCTTTCCCCAAATGATATAAATTAGAGGAATCCAGATCCTGTGGCATGAGGAGTCCTTTATTATATACTTTTCCCAATAAGCTGTTTAATAATGTGACTTGAATCTTTTTGTTTGTTTTGAGACAAAGTCTTGCTCTGTTGCTGAGGGGAGAGTGCCTTGGCCTCAGCCTAGCTCATAGCAACCCTAATCTCCTGGGCTCAAACAATCCTCCTGCCTCAGCCTCATGAGTAGCTGGGAGTGTAGGTACCCGCCATCACACTGGGATAATTTTTCTATTTTTAGTAGATATGGGGGTACCATTTTGCTCAGGCTAGTCTCAAACTCCTGACCTCAAGCAATCCTCCTGCCTTAGCCTCCCAGAGTGCTAGGATTACAGGCATGAGCCACCGTACCTGGCCTGACTTGACTCCCTTTTTACTGAAAATCTTGAATTACCTTAGTTGAGTTTCTTCTCATATAAGGATTATTTTCTAAAGTTGACTCTGCTTTTTAAGGTGTTTAAACAACTTATAATTTTTCATTATTGAAGTTTGAAAATAGAGAAAATAAATAACTCAAACGCAACCACTGTTATCATGCCATTGTATTTCCTGTCGGTCTCTTTTATCTGGATATTTTGGTGCCTCCTAACTTTGAGTTTGTGAGTGAAGTTATTCTATAAGTAACACAGAATCAGAATTTGATCTTCTATGTCTACCATGAAAAAGACTGAGTTAAAATGGTAAAATGTGACTCGAGGCAACGTGTATGGGAATTCATGGTATCTTTACAATTTTGTGTAAGTTTGACAATTTGCAAAATAATCAGTTGAGGGAAAACGAAAGGCTTTATACAGTAGAAGTCTTACATCTTTTACAAGTATTCTACTTTATCTGAGTTAATGGGAGCTCCACCCAAATGTTGCTTTTCTACTTTATTTCTTAGGGAAAACCTCTATAGCAGCTCCCTGGGAGGAGGGGTGGCCACCTCCCCAATGCTGATTGTGTTTCACGGGAAATATTCCACGATCAACCCTCTGTGGCACATAAGGCACCTGGGTAAGTATTTTAGAAAAACACCAGGTTCCTTGGATTAGATCCTGCAGATGACTTTGGACAAGTTACTTAACCCTCTGTTCAGAGTCTGCAGATGCTGCTGATATTCTCAGCTACCAGAGGGGCATGTTTCTCAGCATCCATGGCCGCTCCTGGACTAGTGCGGAGCGTATGTTGAAGGGCTCAATAAACATTGGCTCTTGTTCAGATGGAGCTTTCACTGTCAAACTTTTTTCCTATGTCTTTATTGCCATTTATTTGCAGTGGCCTACAGTGGACAAAACCACGTGAAATAGCATAATGGGCTATGACAAATTTCGATAGCTGGCATTAAACTTTGTTTTAAAAAGCACTAGTCATGGGCGGCTCCTGTGGCTCAGCGAGTAGGGCGCCAGCCCCATATACTGAAGGTGGCGGGTTCAAGCCCGGCCTCGGCCGAACTGCAAAAACAAAAAAATAGCCGGGCGCCTGTAGTCCCAGCTACTAGGGAGGCTGAGGCAAGAGAATCGCTTAAGCCCAAGAGCTGGAGGTTGCTGTGAGCAGTGTGACGCCACGGCACTCTACCCAGG
>CAUYON010109399.1:0-17354 GCA_963573935.1 Arctocebus calabarensis
GCAAGATAATTGCTGATGCCCTAGCTTTTGAGGTTGCTGTTACTGTTTTTGTCTTGTTATTGTACTGAGGGGGCCCTAGTGAGCCTATGTATCAAAAAAAAAAAAAAAAAAAAAAAAAATAGTTGCATATATGTATAGGGATATGCATCTTTTTTTTTTTTTTTTTTTGCAGTTTTTGGCCGGGATTGGGTTTGAACCTGCCATCTTTGGCATATGGGGCTGGCGCCCTACTCCTCTGAGCCACAGGCGCTGCCTGCCTCAATTTCTTGTTTGATTCTTCCCCCACCTCGACCCACCACCCTGCCCTCCCCCCCGCCCCCCACACAAGGTCTTTCCCTGCTGGAATGCACTGCTACCATCTAGCTCACTGTAGCCACAAATTCCTGGGCTCAAGTGATCCTCTTGCCTGAGGCATGTGCCACCTTGCCTGACTTATTTTTTTATTATTGTTTTTTTATTTTTATTTTTATTACTTTTTTTGAGAAGGAGCCTCAAGCTGTCACCCTGGATAGAGTGCTGTGACATCACGGCTCACAGCAACCTCCAATTCCTGGGCTCAAGCGAGTCTCTTGCCTCCACCTCCCAAGTAGCTGGGACTACAGGCACCCGCCACAACACCTGTCCATTTTTTGGTTGTAGCCGTTATTGTTGTTTGGCGGGCCCGGGCTGGATTTGAGCCCACCAGCTCAGGTGTACATGGCTGATGCCTTAGCCCGTTGAGCCACAGGCCCCGATCTGCAATTGTTGTTTTTTTAGAGATAGAGTCTCACTATGTTGCCCAAGCTGGTCTCAAACTCTTGGTCTCAAGTGATCCTTCTCCCTTCCCCCAAAGTTCCAGCATTATGGGTGTAAGCTACTGCACCCAGCTTTTTGTATGATTTTTATTACTGTGTTAGTTTAGGAGAATAATCTGTCTTTCGCTCACATGGTTTGAAAACTACTTAAAAAGTGTCCTGGGAGGTGCCTTTGGCTCATCGAGTAGGGCATCGGCCCCATATACCGAAGGTGGCAGGTTCAAACCTGGCCTCGGCCGAACTGCAAAACAGGAAAATAGCCAGGTGTTGTGGCGGGCGCCTGTAGTCTCAGCTACTCAGGAGGCTGATGCAGGAGAATCGCCTAAGCCCAGGAGTTGGAGGTTGCTGTGAGCTGTGTCACTCTAGGACACTTTATTGAGGGCGATAAAGTGTGATTCTGTCCGTACCAAAAAAAAAAAAAAAAAAAAAGTGTCCTGAATATCTTTTTTTTAAAAAAAGTAACTGTATTTGGATAGATAAGATTCTGTTTGGTTTTGTATTTCTTTTTATTTTTGAGATGGTTTTGTATTCCATCACTTGTTTCCTGTATTGCCTACAATAGTTGTGTGTCACAAGTATTGATTGGATTCCTAGATGTAAAATAATTTTGTTTAGCAAGTACTTTGTGAAGTATTTCAGCTGACATTTGTTAATGTGAATTGTGTTCAAAATGCCTAACTAAGAAATCTTTGAATTAATTATTGGAAAAGCAGAATAATTTTGCTATTTAAGATAATAATAAAAATTTTATATATTGCAGAGTATATCACTGATGTCCATTTGAATGACCTGGCCACACCACAGATCCTGCCATCAAATGAAAGTGTTAATGCACGTTTATCAACAAGCCCTCCTAAATCAGGCAGTTTGTGGCCAGGATTGGCACTCCCACACAAAAAAGGTAAAAAATTTCCCTTATTTAAGCTTCTTTGCTTTGGGTCTTAGTTTAAAATATTGATCTTAATACTTGATAATTTGAAGTGTTATTCATGAAATATTATTTGCTTCTTTAAAATTGACAAAGGCGGCACCTGTGCTCAGTGAGTAGGGTACTGGCACCATTTACCGAGGGTGATGGGTTCAAACCTGGCCCCAGCCAAACTACAGCAAAAAATAGCCAGGCATTGTAGGGGGCGCCTGTAGTCCCAACTACTCAGGAGGCTGAGGCAAGAGAATCACCTGAGCCCAGGAGCTGGAGGTTGCTGTGAGTTGTGACACCATGGAACTCTACCAAAGGTGACAAAGTGAGACTCTGTCTTTAAAAATAATGATAATAATTAAAAAAACAAAATTGATAGTATACTTTTACACACCATGATTTAAAATTCTGTGTGTACATGTTCTTTCTCAATATTTTTTTTTTTTTGCAGTTTTTGGCTAGGGCTGGGTTTGAACCCACCAGCTCTAGCATACGGGGCCGGCACCCTACTCCTTTGAGCCATAGGCATCACCCATTCTTTCTCAATTTTTAAAAATTTACGTACAGTTCTTTTTTTCTTGTGTAGCATCTTAACACATGAATGAATAAATTCTTCTTACCACAACAAATAGAATACTGAAGGATTCTAATACCCAAAAGAATTCCCTCATGCTGGGTGTAATCAGATCATCACCCAACAATATGCCCTGGCAGTTAGTCCTCTGTCCCTATTGTTTTGCCTTGAGTATCATATAAATGGAGTCACAGTCTTTTGAAGTAGGCTTCCTTCACTTAGTATAATGCGTTTGAGATTCAGTCATGTTACTGCTTGTCTGAATAGTTTGTTCCTTTTTATTACTGAGTAGTATTTCATTATATGGCTCTACTACTAGTCATTCATTCCCCTCATTGAAAGACTTTTTTTTTTTCTTTGAAACAGAATTTTACTATGTTGTCCTCGGTAGAGTACAGTGGTGTCACAGCTCACAGCAACCTTAAACTCTTGGGCTCAAGTGATTCTCTTGCCTCAGCCTCCCAAGTAGCTGGGGACCTCAGGTGCCTGCTACAACACCCGGCTATTTTTTTTTTTTTTGCAGTTGTCATTGTTGTTTAGCTGGCTTGGGCCAGGTTTGAACCCACCAGCCTGGGTGTTTGTGGCTGGCGCCCTACCCATTGAGCTACAGGCGCCACCTCATTGAAAGACTTAAATTGTTTCTGATTTCTGCCACTTATGAGTAATGCTGCTCTACTTAGTCATGTACAGGTTTTTGTAAGAATGTAAGTTTTCATTTGTCTAGGACAAATACTTAGAATTGGCTTTACTCAGTTTCATGTTCATTTTATGCTTAACATTGTGTGAAGCTGACAGACTTTTACAGACTTGTCAGTACCATTTTGCATTCCCTGCAGTTGGTATGAGAGTCCCAGTATTAGGTTCGGCGCCTGTGGCTCAACAGCTAAGGCTAAGGCGCCAGCCACGTACACCTGAGCTGGTGGGTTCGAATCCAGCCCGGCCCGCCAAACAACAATAACGGCTGCAACCAAAAAATGGCCGGGCATTGTGGAGGGCGCCTGTAGTCCCAGCTACTTGGGAGGCGTAGGTAGGAGACTCGCCTGAGCCCAGGAATTGGAGGTTGCTGTGAGCTGTGATGCCACGACACTCTATCCAGGGTGATAGCGCGAGGCTCTGTCTCAAAAAAAAAAAAAAAAAAGAGAGTCCCAGTATTATAGAGTGTAAAACTATAAATCTCTTAGAAGAAAACATAGCAAAAGCCTTCATAACCTTGGGTTAGGCAAAGAATATAAGGACATTAAAGACATCAAAGGCGTGATCCACAAAAGAAAAACATTTTCTTTTTTGAGACTGACTCTGACTTTTTTGCCTTCAATAGAGTGCGGTGGTGTCATAGCTCACAGCAGCCTTAAACTCTTGGGTTCAAGTGATTTTCTGCCTCAGCCTCACAAGTAGCTCCCACAATGACCGGCTATTTTTAGAGACAGGATCTAGCTCAGGCAGTCCACCCATCTTGGCCTTGCTAGGATTACATGCGTGAGCCACCGTGCCTGGCCCTAAAAGAAAAACATTGAACATTTTTCTTGGCAGACATTGTAAAGAGAATGACAAGAAAAAATTGGGAAGAAATACTGACAAATTACATAACTAACAATGGAATTATATCCAGAAGTATATAAAGAACTCTTGTAACTTACTGTGATTCTTATTTTCAAATTAAGCCTTGAGACCAAAAACAAATAAATAGGTAAAAGCAGAATTACTCTGAAGTCACTGTGAGGAGACTGAGCTCCTCTTATTTCATCTTTAGCTTTTTTTTTTTTTTTGAGACAAGAGTCTATGTTGCCCTCGGTAGAGTGTGGTGGTGTCTCAGCTGAAAGCAACCTCAAACTCTTGGGCTTAAGTGATTCTCTTGCTTCAGCCTCCCAAGTACCTGGGACTACAGGAGCCCACCAAAAAACGTCCGGCTATTTTTGGTTGTAGTCGTCAGTGTTGTTTAGCAGGTCCAGGCTGGTGATCATATATATTTGGGGAAAAAAAAGCAAAACAAAATAGCATCTTAAGCCTTGTCTATTTGGTTTTGCTGATTTTTGTTATTGTTGTTGTTTTTGTTGCAGTTTTGCTGGGGCTGGGTTTGAGCCCACCACCCTCAGTATATGGGGCCAGTGCCCTACCCACTGAGCCACAGGTGCCGCCCATGATTTTTTTGTTTTGAATGATATTTTGAAAATTATCTGTCAGTGCAGTAATATTTACTAGAGAAAAAGGTTAAAGGACATACTGTGATTGGTTTTTCAAATGTTATATACTTGTTTTTTAATCCTAGCTCAGTCTACATCTCCAAAGAGAAAAAAACAGCACAAGAAATATAGAAGTGTTATTTCTGACATATTTGATGGAACAATCATTAGCTCAGTGCAGTGTCTGACTTGCGACAGGGTGAGTATTAAGGAATTAGAATACATAGAAAATTTCTGTCAAATGATTTAGAAAAAATTGGCAGAATGATGTGAAAAATTTAATTTCTTCTCTTTGTTCCTGATGTTTATGCATGCATTTCTTGTGTATCAATATAAATTGATTGCAGAAGTAAAATTTAGTCTTTTGGAAGTAATAGTACATCATTTTTAAAGGATGGGTCTTGACCTATCATTGGACAGGCATGTACATTATAAGGAAAAATTTCTGAGTTCTCTCATTTTGGTTACTTATAAGGTGAGAAGTTGCTTGGCAACAAGAATTGGCAACACATACATATTCTGCAAAAGCTGATGAAATTAGTGTGGCCGGAAACTGTTGCTATTCACTGGGGAGAAAGCTGTGAACGTATCTCTTATATTTGGTTATATTTATGCCTTGTAAATATTTCCCCATGTTAAAATTGGGACTCTGACAATTACAAAGGTGTAAATTAAAATCACCATCAGTTCTTTAATAACACCTAAATCTATTAAAGTCTTTTTGAGCTTTTCTTAAGAATGTTTTTATTTTAGTGCAATGAAGAATGAATGTGAAATAATATCTTAAAAACAAACAAAACTAAGTTTTGTTTTGTTTTGTTTTGAGACATAGTCTCAAGCTGTTGCCCTGGGTAGAGTGCCATGGCGTCACAGCTCACAACCTCAAACTCTTTGGCTTAAGGGATTCCCTTGCCTCAGCCTCCCAAATAGCTGGGACTATAGCACCTGCTACAACTCCTGGCTATTTTTCGTTGTAGTTGTCATTGTTGTTTGGCAGGCCCGGGCTGGATTTGAACCCACCAGCTCTGGTACATGTGGCTGGCACCCTAGCCGCTGATCTACAAGTACCGAGCCTTCTACGTCGCCCTCAGTAGAGTGCTGTGGCGTCACAGCAACGTCAAACTCATGGGCTTTAGCAATTCTCTTGCCCCAGCTTCCTGAATAGCTGGGACTACAGGCGCCCGCCACAACACCTGGCTATTTTTTGTTTGCAGTTGTTACTGTTTAGCAGACCTGGACTGGACTCAAACCCAGCAGCTTGGAATTATGTGGTAGAATTATGTCTTCGGCTATTTAAAATTAGATACCAGATTTTGATCCCCCCTTTTAAAAAACCTTTAAAAACTATCCTCCAAGGTCAATTTTCAAAATAAATACAGTAGTGCTTAAGAGTTTAGACCTCAAGTGCCAGGGGCTAGTTTTGGAGTGCTGGATGCTGTAGCTGTAAGGGAAAAGCTGGAGTTACTACCTCGGGTTAATGTGAAGATTAAATTTGGAATTGTACCTGATACAGAGCTAGTGGATTTTTTTTTTTTGGACTGCTGTTATTATCAAAGTAGCTCATTTTGGGCGGCACCTGTGGCTCAAAGAAGTAGGGCACCGGCCCCATATGCCAAAGGTAGCAGGGTTCAAACCCAGCCCTGGCCAAAAAAAAAAAAATGTAGCTCATTTTTTTGTTTTGTTAATTGCTTACAACTTGCTTTGATATTTGGAATCTGAAATCTAACTTTGTAAATGTTTGTGTTGCATTATTTTCATCTCATTTTTAAAACACAAAACAATTTTAGGTGTCTGTAACCCTCGAGACCTTTCAAGATCTGTCCTTGCCAATTCCTGGCAAGGAAGACCTTGCTAAGCTGCACTCATCCAGTCACCCGACCTCCATAGTCAAGGCAGGATCCTGTGGGGAGGCGTATGCTCCACAAGGGTGGATAGCTTTTTTCATGGAATATGTGAAGAGGTATGTATTTATTGTCTTTGTATTAAATGATTGTTTAAACTACTGTTTCTGCTGTACTGGCAGAACACTTCCTTTTCTTTCTATCAATGATGTTTCAGGTTTGTTGTCTCCTGTGTCCCTAGCTGGTTTTGGGGTCCAGTAGTAACCTTGCAAGATTGTCTTGCTGCCTTCTTCGCCAGAGATGAACTCAAAGGTAAGAAATAAGATAATAGCTATGGCTAATTTGTTATAGGCAAACCTAAATACTGGTATAAATACTAAATTTTACTTACCAAAGCTAAATTTAAAGACAGATTAAATAGTGTCTGCCCATTGGCATGATGGCAGTTTTTACCATGACAATATAACTATAAGAAAAAATATATCCTGGTAGAATTTATGTAAATATTATTGTACAGGACAAATGACAGGTGAAATATCTTAAAACCATACTGAGATTTAAAGACATTCAACTTAACCAAAATCATGGATTTAATTGTCTGTGAACTTCTCCATATCATTTAAGGGTTCTTCACCGTTTTGTGTCTAGCACTTTGCTTGGACACATGATGGGCATGTGAATGAACATGTGGAGAGGATATTTATTATTTAAGGTAGGCCTTCAAGTTGAAAGGAGCAAAAGGAGAGGGAAGATAAACAGTCTGAATTGTGAGGAGAGACTAGAAAAAAAAGGGAACCTTGGCCCACAGGCTAAGGCGCCAGCCCCACATACCTGAGCTGGTAAATTCAAATCCAGCCCGGGCCCACCAAACAACAATGACGGCTGCAACCAAAAAATAGCTGGGTGTTGTGGCGGGTGCCTGTAGTCCCAGCTTCTTGGGAGGCTGAGGCAAGAGAATCGCTTGAGCCCAGGAGTTAGAGGTTGCTGTGAGCTGTGATGCCATGGCACTCTACCCAGGGTGAGAGCTTGCGGCTGTGCCTCAAAAAAAAAAAAAAAAAAAAAGGAACTTTGGGCATTGCTTATGACTCCAGGAGTAGGGTGCTGGCCCCATATACCTGGGTTGTCGGTTGGAACACGGCCCCGGCCAAAACTGCAGAAAAAGAAAAAAGGGAAACCTTATTTAACTGAGCTGTGTGGTCACCATGTAGCAAAAATCAAAGGATCATAGAACCAAAGGAAAATAATTTGCTGTTCTGTTTACAGGTGACAATATGTACAGTTGTGAAAAATGCAAAAAGTAAGTGACATTGACAGTGCTTTTAATTGCGTATTATATATTTTTCTTGGTTATATGAATTGGGTATACAGAGTTAAATTTGCCACTATATTTACAAAAATATAGGTCAGAAAGCTTTGTGCTTATAGGAATAAAGATTGCAACAAGACAACTGTTCTAGAGCCAACACCATTCCGATTCTGAAGAGTGAGAACACCTGTTCCTGACGGTGTGCTGCTTGCTGCAGTGTTCCCAGCTCCACTGTTGGTAGCTTCCACCCCACAGCTGGAGACTCAGCAGCCATTGGCGTGGATGGCCCTGCATGCTGATTTATCTTGGCCACTCTAGGGTTGGGATTTTTTTTTCCCCCTGCCAGATGGGAGGATTTTTTCAAATAGTAGCGTATAGAGCTAGAGTTCTTTTTCATTTATATGAGGATTCAGGAATCATGTTCATATTCAGCTGGTAGACAGCTCTTCTAATAACCATATAAGATGTTCGCCTGTTAATGATGAGGTAAAATTTAGCAAATTTAATAGGCTTATCTAAGATGTGAAAGTATACATCTCGAGGGATAAAATAAGTGATTTTGCATGTGATATTTTTGAAACAGGGCAATTTTGTCTTCTGAATTTCCATTTTAACAAGCTAAATTCAGGAAGAAAAAGAATTTTATATAGTTTCAGATCTACATAAAATTCAGAAAGGTTATATCAACTTTGATCTTATCTGCTTATGATGGCAGAATAGGACAGCTAAAGTCTAATTTTATTTATATCCATTACCTGTTGCCTTTTACTACCTTGTAATACATTTGGACTTTAATGCTTCTCGGGGAAACTTGATGAAGGCAACTAATTTGAGGTGGAATGAACTGGGAAATTTTCTGAGTCTTTGTGGCAAAAAAATAATAGCCTCCTAATAAGAGCTAGAGTCTTACCAATATGGACCTCTGGTTCTTGGCAGTAACTCCAAGAAACATTGATTTGCAGCTGTTGGTCCTTTTCTTTGCAGAAAGGAATGATGTACCATTTCGTTGGTAAAGATGAAAAAGCTGCCTTACACTTTTGGAAAGATTTTATCAGTTTGTCTTTGCTGGCAGCTTAAAAGGAAGTTGGCCTGGCGAGGGATCCTTCCTTGTACAGCTGAACAGACAAAGAAGAAGATAATAGTGAAGATGGAAGAGAAACTTGCATCTACCTCCACATCCAAACTAGAGATCTGTCAGTTGTGTGTTAATGTTGATTACTAATAATAACTGTCTTTTCTCTCAGATTTTTTCCTGACAATACTTTTTTTTTTGGTCAAACCCCTTTAATGATGGAGAGGAAGATGATATACCTCTCCTGTCTGCTCTTGACATTTTACTGTGACAGGAAGCCGTGGAGCCTACAACTTTGGAGGAGAAGCCATCATTCAAGTCGGTCAACAGCAAACCTCACTTCTGTTCCAAATGATCTTTTTTTTCTTTAGAAACAGAGTCTCACTTTGTCGCACTTGGTTGAGTGCCGTAGCATCACAGCTCATAGCAACCTCTTTACTCCTGGGCCTAGGCGATTCTCTTGCCTCAGCCTCCCCAGTAGCTGGGACTATAGGGGCCCGCCGCAATGCCTGGGTATTTTTTTTTTGTTGGAGTTTGGCCAGGGCTGGGTTTGAACCTGCCACCCTTGGTATATGGCTCTACCCTACTCACTGAGCCACAGGTGCCACCCAGTTCCAAATGATCTTATAGTAAATGTCTACATGTCATTCCTAGACAGGCAAAGAGGACACCCCTGAAGCTTATCTCCCAAAGTCTGTGACTCTAAGATATTGACAAAAATATAAGCCTTGGCCAATGGGAGGAAAAGAGTCTAGAGAAAGGAAGATGAGGAAATAAAAGGGGCCAGGGAATAACTGAGGTGTTATATATCTAAAACTAGAAGCATACTGCTGTTGGGACGTCCTCTGTGATCCTCGGAGTGCTGCTGTATACTAACTATGTCATTATTAACCAAAAGGGTATGTATGTATGAGAATTGACAAGAATTTGTGGCTCCTCACTTTCATCATGTTCTTTCTTAAACACTTAGGTTCCTGGCAAGTTGTACACTTTAGCAACATTCTTCAACTCTTCCACATTACTTCCTCAGCCACTCTCACCAATAGTGCTCATTAAACATAGGAACTAATTTCACATTTCCCAAAATGTCCCATGTTAGACCTCTTGGCAAGAAATAAGTTTGTTGGTCAGGCACTGTGGCTTACACCTGTAATTCTAGCACTCTGAGAGGGAGGGGTACTTGAGCTTGGAGTTCAATACCACTCTGAGCAGGAGCTAAATCCTGTCTCTACTAAAAATTGAAAAATTAGCCAGGCATGGTGGGGCACACTTGTAGTCCCAGCTATTAGGGAGCCTGAAGCAAGATGATCATTTGATGCAAAAGAGTTTGAGGTTGCTGTAAGCTGTGTGACACCATGGTACTCTACCTCGGGTGACAGAGGGAGACTGTCTCCAAAAAAAAAAAAAAATGCAGTTTGTTTTGCAACTTTGAAAGGCCATGATGAATGAGAATCTGGAGATGTCTTGGCCTGTTGACCAGCAACACCTTTGCCTCAATATGACTGTGAAGGGATTTACTGGGAAAATTGTCCTATGCCCTTCATTTCTCCCTGCCTCCTGTGATTGAGCCATCAGTTACTGGAGCATCTTCTTTACCAGCATCTTCTGGAGCAAGGGGAGGGAGAAGGAATGTACAGTTTGCTATTTATCATCTGTGATGGGCTTTTCAGGCACTGCCTTGGATGCAGGAGGCTGAAATAGGAGGAGGGGAACTGTCCTCTCCTCAGCCTCTCTGGACCCTGAGAAGTATCTTCCTAGCAAGCAGTTCCTAGGCCAAGCGACACTGGCAGGGTCAGGCCTAAAGTGGTACTGGAGGTGGAACTGAAACTGAGGCTTGATGTGCAGGCCATTTGACAGGGAACATGTGTACTAGTTCCAGAAAGATTGATTGTGTGGCTGGGCGTGGTGGTTCACACTTGTAATCCTGGTACTCCGGGAGGCCAAGGCAGGTGGATTGCCAGCGCTCAGAAGTTTGAGACTAGCCTGAACAAAAGTGAGACCCCCATCTCTACTAAAAATAGGAAAAAGTAGGTGGGTGTATGGTGGGCACCTGTAGTCCCAACTACTGGGGAGGCTGAGGCAAGAGGATCTCTTGAGCCCGGGAGTTTGAGGTTGCTGTGAGCTATGACCATTGCACAGTACTTTAGCCTGGTGACAGAGTGAGACTCCATCTCATAATAAAAAAAAAAAATTTTGGCTTGGTGCCTGTGGCTCAACGGGCTAAGGTGCCAGCCATGTACACCTGAGCTGGTGGGTTCGAATCCAGCCCCAGTCCGCCAAACAACAATGGTGGCTGCAACCAAAAAATGGCTGGGCGTTGTGGTGGGTGCCTGTAGTCCCTGCTACTTGGGAGCAGAGGCAGGAGACTCGCTTGAGCCCAGGAATTGGAGGTTGCTGTGAGCTGTGATGCCACAGCACTCTATCCAGGGTGACAGCTTGAGGCTCTGTCTCAAAAAAAAAAAAAAATTTATATCTCTCTAAATTTTTATTACTGAGATCCTGGTTTAAATTATTTTTTACAGTGAGGGACTCCAGTGTTTTATTAAGATAATTCAATAATGAGCATTCTAGTTTGATGCCATTTGTTTCTGCATTTTCCAAGAGTTGTGCTATGGATTTAAATACAATAAATCCTTGTGTGGCTTCATTAGTTTTCTCTTTTCTTGCCTTAGGTTGAGGAATGGAGTAAAGTTTTGTAAAGTTCAAAAGTTTCCTGAGGTATGGGCTTTAATTTTAATTGTTTATATTATGTGGTAGGAATATAAAGTATTAATGTCACGTAAGGTAGTAATAAATTCTGAGCTAGGGTAAAGAATGGAGTGGTTCTGTTGAGCACTTGCTGTGCATACCTTTTAGGATTACTCGTTTTGAAAATACTAGGTTAAATACTGGAAACACTATGTTGAACACAGTTTAATCAGACTTTGTAGGATTTTGCAAGCATAAAGTGTAGAATTAGGAAAACAACCACCAATGAATTGAGGAAGTGCTATGTTTCACCGTTTTCCTTTTTTTTACCATCTCTGGAATCAGGTTATAATTACAAGTTAATATTTAGAAATTCAGTAAGTATATTATAACTTGTATTCAATAAGTATAACTCAATAGGTATATTAATATTAAGTATAACTCAATAAGTATATTAATATTTAACTTGAAATTCAATAAGTATATTTAATAGACTTTTATCTGGCATATAAAACTAAATAAAACTTTAACTTTGTAATCTTATTTTGATTGAACACCTTACATAGAGGTGCTTATAGAATAAAAATCACCTGCTTACAGAATAAAAATGTAGTGGTGTTTTAAGTTTTACTACTTAGAATAATTTTAGTCTTTTTTAATGACAGATTATGGAGTTTTGAATTTTATTCTTTTAGATTTTATGCATCCACCTGAAAAGATTCAGACATGAACTGATGTTTTCCACCAAAATAAGTACCCACGTGTCATTTCCACTAGAAGGCCTAGATCTTCAGCCCTTTCTTGCTAAGGAGAGTCCAACTCAAATTGTAACGTATGATCTTCTGTCAGTAATTTGCCATCATGGAACTGCAAGTAGTAAGTATACATATTGGACATTTGTTTTTAGATTTAAAAAATAAAAATAAAACATCCTAATTGAGCCCTTAAATAAGACCTAATTGACCCTCTCCCCCAAAATATTGAAAAATAGATTTTTGTAAGTGGTTATTAAAAACGTGTCAGACAATTTTAGGAAATTGAATATTCTATACTATGATATTTAGATATTTGGAATTACAGTGTATAAAGTTAAACAGTAAGACTTTAATGTGATCATTTTTATACTGGGGTTTAAAAGATTACATGTTCTATCCTTTATTTACTCAGGGGATGCGGCAAGAATATGTATTGAAACTAATATAAGCATAGCTCTTGCTGCATCTAAGCTGCTGTGGTAGGCACTAGAGATACAAATAGATTATTTTACATTATTGTTTTAATTTTATATTACTGTAATGATTTCTTTTCCCTCATATTCAGGTGGACACTATATAGCCTATTGCCGAAACAATTTAAATAATCTCTGGTATGAATTTGATGATCAGAGCGTCACTGAAGTTTCAGAATCTACTGTACAAAACGCAGAAGCTTATGTTCTTTTCTATAGGTAATGGAAGTGACTATCTCATGGATCACTTATTTTTATAAATATGAAAAAATATTTCTTATTTTGGGATTGTTAGTGATTTCTGAGACTTTCAAATGGATTGCCAAGTAAATATTAGAAATTGTTTTTCTCTCCTTTCAAAATAAAGAGTCTCTATGTGGAATGATTCTTTGTTCAGAAAACTTTAAGTCATTTAGTTAAAGGTTAAAGGGACATGGGTGGTGCCTGTGGCTCAGTGGGTGGGGTGCTGGCCCCATATACTGAGGATGGCGGGTTCAAACCCGGCCCCAGCCAAACTGCAACAAAAAATAGCTGCGTGTTGTGGCAGGCACCTGTAGTCCCAACCTCTTGGGGGACTGAGGCAAGAGAATCGCCTAAGCTCAGGAGTTGGAGGTTGCTGTGAGCTGTGTGATGCCACGGCACACTACCGAAGGCGACAAAGTGAGACTGTCTCTACAAAAAGAAAAAAAAAGAAAAAAAAAAGGTTAAAGGGATGTAGTTTGTTTTAGAAAGATCTAGTAGTTTTTTTTTTTTTTGCTGTTTTTGGACGGGGCTGGGTTTGAACCTGGCGCCCTACTCCTATGAAGCACAGGCGCTGCCCTAGAAAGATTAGTATTAATTAAAAAATTAAGTACTGATGGTAGGAATTAAGTAGCATATTGTCTCCTAAAATAGCAAATACAGGAGTTAGTACTGTTAAAATTTTTGGGATTTTTAAGCATCTCATAAAAGAAGATGCTAGCTTTTGAAACAAAAAGACAGGTTAAATATTTAGTTTGATATTATTAACAAACATTTGAGTGCCTGCTGTGTATAGGTAGTTACGTGGATATACTAGAGGTTAAGATACAGAATCATGGCTCGGCGCCTGTGGCTCAGCGGGCTAAGACGCCAGCCACGTCCACCTGAGCTGGCGGGTTTGAATCCAGCCCGGGCCCGCCAAACAACAATGATGGCTGCAACCAAAACAGAAATAGCCGGGCGTTGTGGAGGGCGCCTGTAGTCCCAGCTACTTGGGAGGTGGAGGCAGGAGACTCGCTTGAGCCCAGGAATTGGAGGTTGCTGTGAGCTGTAATGACACGACACTCTACCCAGGGTGACAGCTTGAGGCTCTGTCTCAAAAAAAAAAAAAAAAAAAGATACAGAATCATCCCTAAGGGTATAGAATGCATTTGATGGGTGATACATTTTCTCTTATAATTCCCAAGACCTAATGAGATTAGTATCAGGTCTAACTAAGTATTGTGTGCTAAGTCTGATAAGCAAAGGGAAAAATTCACCTATTTGTCTAATGTAGTAAAATACATATTGAATTTAATTAATCATTGTCCTTAATAGGAAGAGCAGTGAAGAGGCACAAAAAGAGAGGCGAAGAATATCAAATTTATTGAACATCATGGAACCAAGTCTCCTTCAGTTTTATGTTTCTCGACAGTGGCTAAATAAATTTAAGACCTTTGCTGAACCTGGCCCTATTTCAAATAATGACTTTCTTTGTGTTCATGGAGGTAAGAAATTCTGTAATAAAAAGTAGTGATAGGAATTTGCTATTAAATAATTTGCAAATTAGGAAAGAGTCAAGAATTTTCTCTTGCACTTATTTCCTATTTTCTCATTTGCAGTCCAACTTAATGAATTTAATTACATACAGTTTCAGAAATTGGGCCTTTTATTTCTAATTATAGGCGATCTATACCCTCTTCATTGAACATATATTTACTGAGTACCTGTTATAAAGCCTACGAATATCAAAAAGGAGCCTGACTAAACCTGTGTTAGAGCCTAAGAACATCAAAGACCCTATATCTGTTCTCAGAGCTCTAATTTAATAGTAGAGTCAGGTACATAAACAGCTGATTACAGTACAGTGAACTCTTCTGTCACACATCACTTGTCTGAGCTGAAGGGTATTCCTTTGGTAGTGATTTCAGCTACCATCTGTATTTATGGTCTTTACACCTTTTGTCTAAATGAATTGCTGGCTCTTTTCCTAAGTATGGCATATAACAGGCATTCAAAAAAAGATGTCTCATGGTTAAACATAATTTAGGACTTTGTGATTGGCTGTGTTAGTGTTTGTTCTTAAATACAACCAGGGCTCGGTGCCTGTGGCTCAACGGGCTAAGGCGCCAGCCACGTACACCTGAGCTGGGGGTTCAAATCCAGCCTGGGCCCGCCAAACAACAATGACAGCTGCAACCAAAAAATGGCCAGGCGTTCTGGCGGGCGCCTATAGTCCTAGCTACTTGGGAGGCAGAGGCAAGGGACTCGCTTGAGCCCGGGAATTGGAGGTTGCTGTGAGCTGTGATGCCACAGCACTCTACCCAGGGTGACAGCTTGAGGCTCTGTCTCAAAAAAAAAAAAAATAAATAAATAACTACAACCGAGTGGCACCCATGGCCTAGTTGGTAGGGCGCCAGCCCCATATACCAAGGGTTCTGGGTTCAAACCCGGTCCCTGCCAAACTGCAACAAAAAAACAGCCAGGCGTTGTGGCGGGTGGCTGTAGTCCCAGGAGGCTGAGGCAAGAGAATCGCCTAAGCCCAAGAGCTGGGGGTTGCTGTGAGCTGTAATGCTACCGCACTCTACTGAGGGTGACAAAGTGAGACTCTATCTCTAAAAAAAAAAAAATAAAAATAAAAATAAATAAATAAATACAGCCTTTGTGTGATACTCTGTTTAAACTTCATTGTTGAAGACTCAATATTCTTGTTAATTATGTTTGTAGTAAACCCACAAGGGAGAGGAATATTCTGTATTGAATATAGAAACCTAAATCTTAACATTTATTTCTGTGACTATCAAGGTATATGTTCATGTTTAGGAAACATAATCACCAAAAATGCTATCTGCTTACTTTTTTGGGAGAGTGGGTTTCAGAATAGTGATTGGCCAGTCATTTATTCACTGTTTAAAAATGAGTTTAATCTTTAAAAATAATATAAATGAATTAAAGAATGAGACAGTCATGCCTAAACTTTTTTTAGGTGTTCCTCCAAGAAAAGCTGGTTATATTGAAGACCTAGTTTTGATGCTGCCTCAGAACATTTGGGATAACCTATATAGCAGGTTTGTTTCTTTAATCAGAAAATAAGAGTATTGTGAAAGTAAACTGGTTAAAGGAAGGTTGGATTATTTCACAGATGCTCCTTGTGTTGTATGTGGCTTATGGAGAATGTGCCTTCTTTTTCCTTCATTCAAGGAAGTAGGAAGCTTTATAGCTAGTGTTAAGTACAGTCTAGATCAGTGGTTCTCAAACTTCCTAATGCTGTGGCCCTTTAATACAGTTCCTGTGTGTCATGACCTACAGGTTGAGAACTCCTGGTCTAAATAATTAATGCTAACTTTTTTGTTCTGACTATCTGTAAAGATATTCTGTAATATTTAAGTACCTTGTTGAAAAGGTTTTGCATGTCCTAATAAAACTGTGTGAATATGTATACATTCCACAGTTGACTATTCCTACTTTTTTTTTTTTTGAGACAGAGTGTTACTCTGTTTTCCTAGGCTAAATGCCATGATGTCAGCTTAACTCACAGCAACCTCAAACCCCTAAGTTCAAATGATCCTTCTTCCTCAGCCTCCTAATTAGCTGACACTACAGGTGCCTGCCAGAACATCCAGCTAATTTTTCCATTTTTAGTAGAGGCAGGGTCTCACCATTGCTCAGGCTGGCCTCATACTCAGGGTTCAAGTGATTTCTCTGCCTCAGCCTCCCAAAGTGCTAGGATTACAGGTGTTAGCCACCCTTACTAGCTATTCCTACTTTTATTTTTATTTTATTTTATTTTATTTTATTTTATTTTATTTTATTTTATTTTATTTTATTTTATTTTATTTTATTTTATTTTATTTTATTTTTTTTTGAGACAGAGCCTCAAGCTGTCACCTTGGATAGAGTGCTATGGCATCACAGCTCACAGCAACCTCCAATTCCTGGGCTCAAGCGAGTCCCTTGTCTCCGCCTCCCAAGTAGCTGGACTACAGGCACCCGCCACAACGCCCGGCCATTTTTTGGTTGCAGCCGTCATTGTTGTTTGGCGGGCCCAGGGTGGATTCGAACCTGCCAGCTCCGGTATACGCGGCTGGCGCCTTAGCCCGCTGAGCCACAGGCGCTGAGCCTATTCCTACTTTTTTTTTTTTTTTTTTTAAATTGTTGGGGATTCATTGAGGGTACAAGAAACCATGTTACACTGGTTGCATTTGTTGGGAAAAGTCCCTCTTACAATCGTGTTTTGCCCCCAAAAGGTGTGGCACACACCAAGACCCCTAGACCCCCCCCACTCCTTCCCTCTCTCTGCTCTTCCTTTCCCCACCCCTCTCTCATTCTTCCTCTCTCTGCTCTCCCCTTCCTTCACCCCCACCGTGTCAATAATTGTCATTAATTGTCCTGATATCAAACTTGAGTACATGGGATTCATGCTTCTCCATTCTTGAGATGCTTTACTAAGAATAATGTGTTCCGCTTCCATCCAGGTTAATACAAAGGCTGTAAAGTCTCCATTTTTTTAATGGCTGAATAGTATTCCATAGT
>CAUYON010109402.1:0-13696 GCA_963573935.1 Arctocebus calabarensis
ATCTTCATTCATTCTTTACGTAGTTTTTGTTTCTAGTCCTTATCTTAAACATTGTTATTGTTATTAAATTTTAAGCCTTTTAAATTCTGTGAAGGCAAAAAGTGGAAACCTAATTAACACATGTATATGTAAAAATAAAAATAATAAAAAAGTTGACGCTATGGCTAGTATTCTGTATTTACGACTCTTACAAGCTTCTCATTCCTTGGTGGCATTCATAGCTATCAATGTGCTTTTTCTACTGGCTAATACCAGCAGGCAAAATTCTGGCTTAGTTTGCTGAGAACAAGCCTTTGTAATTCAGTCAACACTGTATCTACTTGTATATTTGTGGTTATATAAGTTACTATTTTGAAACTAAGAATTTCATTAGAATTTAATTCTAATATTTGTTGAGACTTTTTGGAGGGGACACTTTTATTGCCTGCCCCATTTTCTTTCACTTCTGAGAACCATTATCCATAGTCCCTTTGCAGACTGCCCAGCTTGGTATTGGTAGATTGTAGCCCACCAATAGCTGATATTTATTTATTTCCCACTGGAAAACAACTTTTATTGAGATCTCTCAGGCTATAAAATCTGCTCCAATATTTGATATTTAGAAATAGTTCTCTTCTCTAAGGAGATGAAGTTCCTGAAGACTAACAGATGTTTTTGTGGTCTATTATATTGTACCACACACATATAATGGAATGGTACAAATATTTATTTAGACCTACTGTAAGCCAAGTACTTTTCTTTCTTTCCTTCTTTTTATAATGCTAGAATTGTGAAGCTGTCTTAGCTAGTCAGCTGAATCCCTATATTAAATGGACCTGCCAGGCTGATCCCAGTGTTGTATTCTTACGTTTTCCTTAATGAATGTTGGGTGGAATAGCCTGTATGTGGCCTAGTTTTTCATTTGGTCCACTTACCTCCCTCATATAATACTTAGAATCAAACTGGAGTTTTGTACTATGGAAATTGCTCCTAGGTCAGAGTTTTTTTATTTCTGGCTTTCCCAGGCATTATGATTTGGCACTAAGGTGGCACCAACCTTTATTTCTACTTCCTTGCTTCATTCTTTCCTAAATGTTCAGCCTCTTGTTGAGACAAGAAAATTGGCTGCCTGAAGAGTGACAATTTTCAAAAACATGTCCTTGTTTTTAAAGGAGGAAAAGCTTCAGCATGTTTTTGATTTAACTAACTTAAATTCATATAATTTTTATTTCCTTTTCACTTTTAGAAATAACTTCAAATTTTCTTTCTTTAACATGTTTAAATATTAGAGTTTTAGATTTTTAGTATTGGAAGGGACCTTCAAATTTTCTGATCTAGTGGCTGGTGACTTTTAAACTTTTTACATCCCACAGAGAAATACATTTTCTATTGTGATCTAGAGGTGTGGTAGGCAGAATTCTAAAAATGGCAACCCAGGATTTCCCACCCTAATTCCCAGGCCTTTGAATATGATGAGAAAATATGCCCATGATTATGTTATGTTAGGTGTCAAAGGATATTTTGCAGATCTAATTAAGGTTACTAATCACTTGACTTCAGGTTAGCCTAAAGAGGAGATTTTATCTAGGTGGGCGTGTTCTGACCCCATGAGCCTTTTAAAAGCAGATTTTCTTTTTTGGACGGCACCTGTGGCTCAGTGAGTAGGGCTCCGGCCCCATATGCTGAGGGTGGTGGGTTGAAACTTGGCCCCTGCCAAACTGCAAGAACAACAAAAAGATAGCTGGGTGTTGTGGTGGGCACCTGTGGTCCCAGCTACTGGGGAGGCTGAGGCAAGAGAATTGCCTAAGCCCAAGAGCTGGAGGGTGCTGTGAGCTGTGATGCTGTGGCACTCTACCGAGGGTGACAAATTGAGACTCTGTCTCTTTAAAAAAAAAAAAAAGCAGATTTTTTTTTTTCCTTGCTCAAAGCAGAACTGCAAGTCAGAAAGAATGTGAAAGACTTGTCCGATTGTTGGTGGGTTAAAGATGGGCAGGGGCATGTGCGAAGGAATGTAGGTGCCCTTGAGTTGAGAGAGGCTCCGGCTGATAACTGGCAAGGAAATGAGTACCTCCGTCCTATAACTGCAGGGAACTGAATTCTGCCAATCACCTCAATGAACCTGGGAACAAATTCTTTCCCAGACAAGAGTCTAGCCTGACTGGTTCCTCAATTTTGGCCTTAGAGACCACACCTGGACTTCTAACCTGTAGAACTGTGAACTTAAAAAAAATAATTATTATTTTTAAGCCTCTGAGTTTATAGTGATTTTCTGTACAGTAATAGAAAACTGATATGAAAGACCATTTTGTAACCATATGAAGAAATTCTATGGAATAATGGGAATCATTATTTTATTTTTACTCTTTAGAGACAAAGTGATTCTCTCTCAGCTTTCCAGGTAGCTGGGACCATAGGAGTATGCCACCATACTTAGCTAGTTTTTTTACTTTTTTGTAGAGATGAGGTCTTGTACACCATGTTATCCAAGCTAGTCTCAAACTCTTGGCCTCAGGTGATCTTCCTACCCAGCCTCTCAAAGTTCTGTAATTTTTGCTGGACTTGAAGGTGTGATTACAGGCATGAGCCACTATGGCTGGCCTGGAGATGTTATATGAAAAAATCAGAATAAAAAATATAGTATAACTTGATAATAGTCATATAAAATGTTAACATGGGAAAAATGATTATAGTTATGGAGGTATGGTAGAATTGTGAGATTTTTATTTTTCACTTTTTTATTATCATGTTAATCCAAAAATTGACTTAATAAATGAGCATTACAATTTTAATTTTTTCCTTTCTTAAAATGTGTGTACATTATTTGAGCACCTTCTGTAGATTTATGTTAATATAATAAACATATATAAAATTAAGAATTTAATTTTTTTTAAATTTATTATTGGGAGTGTGCAAATTCATAGACTTGAAAGAATTGTTGTCAAGTGTTAGATGTGAAAAACTTCTGTATATTTTCCTTAATTTTGCTTAATTACTGAATATATCAGTAAGATAATTGGTAGGTAATAAACTAATAAGTGGCAGTTGGAAATGTAAATTTCAAGTTGCTTATGTGTGGTTTTTGAAATAAAAATATGAAGACTTGTGCATATTATTATTTATAGCCATGTTACGTAATTTAATTTAGCCTTTATGAAAGAACTATATTGCAAGTAGTCCTATAAGTTAAACCTTATTAATCAAACATTTTTTTTTTGTCTACACATATTGAGGAGGAAATAGAACAGCAAGTTTCCTAATTGCTTAGATTTAATTGCATTCCTGCTATTTCATATCATGGGAAAGGGTGAGTCACAAAAGAGGAAGGAACTACACTTAGCACCCATTATAAACCCTTTTGGGTGTGGTGGTGTGTTTGTGTGTACTCTTAAAACAAAAGAAGTATTTCATTAAATGCATTGAGGCTATCAAGTAGTTGTTCTTGGTTCTAACCTGTAAGATAAACTTTCTTCCCGCCTCTCCTGATTTAGCATTGAAGATATTCTTTAAAGAGGGCCTTAATTGGGGAAGAAATACTATTATATTGTGAAGATGAAACTTTAGTCTATAGTCATTTTTGAATGAAAGTGATTTTTTAAAATCATCATTCCTATGCACTTAGTATTCTGTTGCTTTTCAATATTTCAGATTGATAACACTGATTTAGTTAAACAGCAGTAATTGGAAAAAGCGATTATAATGATAACATTTCCATTGAAACCATGAAACATGAGCTTAAAAATTATAAACCACTTTTAAACTCAATATCTTCACTTTATCTAGGATAGATCTAGTTTTGGAAACTTCCTAGAATACCCCTTTTTTCTACCTTCATAATTTAAAAATTTTGGCAAGGGTCCTAATTGTGTGCTTACAGGTGACCATTTCTGCTGGGCTCCATTATTCTTTGCTTGATATTTATCACTCTAGCACATGTAGGATTCTTTGAAGGAACACAGAATTGACAATACATAAGGTGTAAGTGCGGAGGCTTGGTACCAGGACAGACCTTGGGAGTGTGGAAATCAGCAGGCTGAATTACTTGTCTGCTGTTAAGATTAATTTCTACTGAACTAGACCTAAGATGAAAACAGCAATCTCTTGCTTCACATGTTTGTTTATTGCTTGGACTTGAGAGAGGGTCCCTCCTTAAATTAGCACCCGGGGTGCTTAACTCCTGTCTTCCTACTCTCAGCCCTGATAATCGGTATATCACTGGATTAGCAAGTTACCCCATTTACTTTTCTCTAAAGGAAAAAAAAAATTTGGGGGGGGAGGGGGACAGAGTCTCACTCTGTTGCCCTCGGTAGAGAGTGCTGTGGTGTCAGAGTTCACAGCAACTTCAAACTGTTGGGCTTAAGCAACCCTCTTGCCTCAGCCTCTTGAGTAGCTGGGACTTGTACATGGCGCCTGTGACAACACCCGGCTAGTTTTTCTCTTCTTTCTTTTTTTTTTTTTTGTGGAGACAGAGCCTCATTCGATCGCCCTTGGTAGAGTGCTGTGGCGTCACACTGCTCACAGCAACCTCCAACTCCTGGGCCTAGGCGAGTCTCTTGCCTCAGCCTCCCGAGTAGCTGGGACTACAGGTGCCCGCCACAACGCCGGGCTATTTTTCTGTTTTTGCAGTTCGGTCGAGGCTGGGTTTGAACCCGCCACCTTCGGCACATGGGACCGACGTCCTACTCGCTGAGCCACAGGCGCCGCCCGTGGCTAGTTTTTCTATTTTTCGTTGGATGAGGTCTTGCTCTAACTCAAGCCAGTCTCCAACTCCTGAGCTCAAGCAATTCACTTGCTTCGGCCTCCCAGAGTTATTAGGCTTACAGGTGTGAGCCATGAATTTTTTGTCTAGAGACTCCATGACTTCACTTGGCCAGTGCTATCACAGATTTGTACATGAATGTTAGAGGATATTTGGTTTACAAAGATTCATAATATTATGGATTTAAAATGGTTTGATTTATAATGTTTCAAGAACATAAGTATTGGCCAGCTGCAATGGTTTATGCCTATAATCCTAGCACTCTGGAAGGCTGAGGCAAGAAGATTGTTTGAGTTTAAGACTTTGAGACCACCCTGAGCAAGAGGGAGACCCCATCTCTATTTAAATAGAAAACTAGCTGGGGGTTGTGGCAGTTGCCTGTAGTCCCAGCTGCTTGAGGCTGAGGCAGGAGGGTTACTTGAACCTAGGTGTTTGAGGTTGCTGTGAGCCAAGCTGATGCCTTGGCACTGTATCCTGGAGCAACAGAGTGAGACTGTCTCAAAAAAAAAAAAAGGAACAAAAGTATTGTGAAAACAGTTTAGATTAATATTTCTCGATTGGACTACTTATCACTTAAGGTTATCCTATATTTTTTGATTTTTAAAAAAATTCTTTAAGAATATTTACATTAATTTCACTACTTTTTAAAAAGTTACTACTTTCTAAAGCTGTGCTTTTTTTTTTTAAAGAGGCTTTTTGTGGTATGTTTTACATTTGTTATTGCTGATTGAGGGGTGGGATTGGGAGGCAAATTGCTAGTGTCATGAACTGGAAAGAGGAGAACTGGAGATGAGATGATGTATATATCACATAACAAATTTTAAAGCCCAAAGAATTAATTTAGTTTAATTTCTGAGACCATTATCTTCTTTTATATTGACTTCAACAATATGGACAGGCTTTTAGTTAAATTATATAGATTAACATTGGTCTTAAGAATTGTTGATAACATTTTGGATTTTTAATATATAAACTATTAAAAATTTGGTATAATTATATATATATCAATAAATTAAGCAAGCATTTTAGAATCAGTTTAACAGCCTTTATTTTTTTATTTTTATTATTTTATTATTATTTTTTTTAACATGTATTTTATTATTCTTCATTACATTATTCTCCCCCACCCCCAGTGGTAAGACAGAATTTATTTATAGAAAAGAATACAGAAAACACTAAAGCTCCTGGTAGAGGGAGAGAATTCTAGTGGGGAGAGAGAAGCTCTTTCCGCTTCTCTCCCGGTCTTTCCCCATCTCCTCCTTCAGGCCTTTAGTCTCAGGGTATATATAGGTGTATGGGTTCCTTGGCCAGAAAATGAATGAATACAGTCCCTTCTGCCAGGGGCAAGGTGAATGAATGTATCAATGAATGGATACAGTCCATTCATGGAATTGAGGCCTAGGAAATTTACAAGAAATTGACCTAGGCATAGGAAATGGGGATTCCACATTTAGTCCTAAGTGTGAAGTGAAGGACACACCAAGGCACAGGTGTCTCCTCAGCAGTTGTCCAGCAGTTTAACAGCCTTTTAAAGCTAAATTAGTTATATTGCTAAGAATAAGACCAGATTTTTTTTTTTTGAGACAGAGTCTCACTTTGTCACCCTTGGTAGAGTGCTGTGGCATCATAACTCACAGCAACTTCAAACTCCTGGGCCCAAGTGATTCTCTTGCCTGAGCCTCCCAAGTAGCTGGAACTACAGGTGTCTGCCACAATGCCTGGCTCAGGCTGGTCTTGAACTCATGAGTTCAAGCAATCCACCTGCCTCGGCCTCCCAGAGTGTTGGGATTCCAGGCATGAAACACTGCGCCCGGCCTCCAAGACCAGGTTTTTTTTTTTTTACTTTAATTCATCCCTTTATCTCAATGGTTCTCAACTGAGGGGTGATTATGTTCCTTAGGGGACATTTGACGCTATCTGGAAACATTTTTGGTTTTTACAACTCAGGGAGTACTGCTGGTGTTTAGGGGGGTAGATGCCATGGATATTACCAAACATCCTACAGTGTATAAGACAATTCAGAACATTGACAGTGCCAGGGTTGAAAAATCCTGACTTATAAAATTAATAAGCATAAAGTGTGGTTTATGTCGTCCTTTGTATTTTTCATTTTCCTCCCATGTTAGATGAACCAGCATTTTATAATAGTACTGTTGTCATGAGATGTGGTAGATTGATTACAAAAATGGCCCCCAATTCTTTATTCCTTCCCGCATCTATAATCTTTGTAATGTTTCATTGTCTGTTTCTCTGCCTTTTCAATCTGGGTTAGATTTGTGACTCGCTCTGAACAATAGATTTTGTTGAAAGTGATGTTAAACCAAGGTCTCAAAAAGTCTTCCATGCTTCTGTTCTCTCTTGTGAACAAGCCCATGCTAGCCTGCTGGTTACCAGTTGTCCTTGTTGCCCCACTTGACAGCCAGCCAATTATCAGACATGGAAAGAGGCCATCGTATGCCATCCAGCTCCCAATCAGCTTGCTAATTGATGGTAGACACAAACTTGAATGGATGAGCCTTGCCCGTATTACTCAGCCTGGCTCAGCTCTGCAGAACTGTCCAGTTGACCTTTGCAAACAATAATAAATGGTAGCTGCTTTAAATCACTGTGTTTTGGTTTGCACTAATAAGACAATTGATACATTATTACATAGTAATACTTTTTTCATTTGATATAAATATTTCTGCTTTTTCTTCTAATCAGTAATAATTCCAGATAGAGGCAATAGTATGCTAAAAGATCTTGAGATGGGATTTTATTTATTGTCTTCATGTTTTAAAAACAGGGAGGCCATGTAAGACTGAAGTGGGCAAGAGGAAGAAAGTGGAGGAAGGTTGTAGCAGTGATCTTTGTGGGGTCCAGATCATGTAAGAGTAAGGAACTTGGGTTGTATTTGGATCCCAATCTAAAGAATATAGACTAGATTTTTTTTTTTTAAAGAAAATCCAACAATTTGGGTTTTTTGATTGCTTCCTAGTTATTAGATTTAGATTAAACACTTATGGCAAGAATACTACTAAAAGTTTTAAACGAAAGAGTGACGTGATTTTGATATGTATTAAAAAAATATTTTGCTAAGGGCGATAAAGTGAAACTCTGTCTCTACAAAAACAAACAAACAAAAAACAAAAAAAATATTTTGGCTATTGTGTGCAGAGTAAACTGAAGGAAGGCAAAGGCAGAAATAGATAAAGTACCAATTAATAAATTATTATAATAGTCTGGGATAAAAGAAACCAGAAAAAAATGAGCTATTATATTTTTATTACCATTGCTTAATATAAATTAGGATACTTTAAAAACTTTGTTTTATATTTTTCCAGAGACTTTCACTTGAGAAATAATAAACTTAAAAAATTGACTTTTAAAAATGATATACTTATTTAAAAACTTATCTTCCTCTCAAAACATTAATGACAGTCCAGGATAGAAGTGGGAAGGAAGTAACAAATTACAAATATGTAGAGCTATATTGTTTCTATATTACTGGAAAAGTCTAAGGAAATCATTCATTTGTAGAAAGAGCATGTAAATGTGGTTTGTTTTCTGTTTAAGACTATGGGTGAAGCTTCATTTGCTGTGTGTTGTTCCATAAAATTTTTTTTTTCCTGGGAGACTGAGGTGTGTGGATAGCCTGAGCTCAGGAGTTTGAGAACAACTTGAGCTAGAGAGAGACCCTATCTTTGAAAGTAGCTGGGCATTGTGGCAGGTACCTGTAGTCCCAGCTATCCAGGAGGCTGAGGCAAGAGGGTAGCTTCAGCCCAAGAGTTTAAGGTTGCTGTGGCCAGGGCACTCCACTGAGGGTGACAATTTTTTTTTCATTTCAAATAAAAGGCATTTATTTTAAATAAAAAATTTACAAAACATCCACATATCTCATATATAACAATAATTATATAAATACAGATAAGCAAATAGACAAACTAGTGTTTTTAAATATAGGGGAAAAAACTTGTATAAATTTAAACTGAATAAAACTAATTAGAATCTATCAAAACTTTTATGATTTTTAACTTCAAGAAAAACAGGATCAGTTTTTATTCTTTAATATATTCATTTGTTAAAGCAACTGAGTGGGTACTTGCTCCTTGCAAGTAAAGAAGCCTGAACAGAAAAATATTCATTGCAGAAAATGTAGAAAACACAGAAAGCATAAAGAAAAAACTTCTTTAATCCTCTTCAACCCCCCCCCCAGCTGTTACCTCTGTTTATTCCTCTCTTTTTATTTTTCTGAGTGTTTCTTAAAATTGTAGTCTCACAACTTTTTCAGTGTGCTGAACTCTAGGTCTTATTTCTAGTTAGGAAGGAAATTAAAGTAAAACCAAATGAAGTGAGAATGATTGGAGAAGCTGTTTAGAAAATATATATTTTTAATATCTTACTTTTGAGGAGATTTAGTTTCATTATAAAATGAACAGCACAGAATATGTTCCTAATGAGAAAGTGCCACTTATATATATTTTTTACAGTTTCCTCTGTGTTGTTCAGATATACACTTGTAAAAGTTTTAATGAAAAGTTTTGTTAGGGGAAATGTAATCCCTCATTGTTAGGGAAAGCCCTTTTGTCACTTGATAAATTTACCTTAGGCTTGTTCAAGCAAATAATCTTAATTGGATTTTGGAGTGCTGAGTTACACTGAAAGGTCACTGATGTATTAAATATCTTAATGGCAGCACCTGTGGCTCAGTGGGTAGGGCGCTGGCCCCATATACTGAGAGTGGCAGGCTTGAACCTGGTTCTGACCAAACTGCAAAACAAAAAAATAGCTGGGTATTTTGGCAGGCGCCTGTAGTTCCAGGTAGTTGGGAGGCTGAGGCAAGAGAATCGCCTAAGCGCAAGAGCTGGAGTTGCTGTGAGCTGTGATGCCATGGCACTCTACCCAGGGCGATAAAGTGAGACTCTGTCTCAAAAAAAAAAAATAAATAAATATCTTAAGGTATGAGACCTGGAAAGCTGACTAGTGGGTGGATACTTACATCCTGTCTGTCCCTAATGGGAAGCCAATTTACCGAAAGATTGCTTGGTGAAGGTGCAATCAGAACAACAGAAATGATTGATAAGATTCTGTTACCAACATTTTTTTCTCTGCAGCAGATTCTTGGTCTGGAGATGCAAGAATGAAAACTCCAGACCATGGGGAGTAAATGACAGGACAAACTTTATTTCCAGAGAAGGACGTAGAAGGCTAACAAAGTCTCTGACAGCAGCAGCAGGAGAGAGAATTCCTAAGTGGGAAAACTCATGTGAGTCTTTTGTCTAGGGGTTCAAATACTGCCTGTGAGCTGGGTGTCTTGGGAACACATGGCACATTTGGCTAGGAGCAGGCAGATAAAAAATATCCTGCCTATGTTGATTAGCTGATTAGTGAATGAAGGTATTAAATGAATGTGGTTCTCATAGTTCCTGTCCCAGGCAAAGCAGTAGGGTGTATGTTTTCTACTCCAGGAGGAGCTGCTCAGGTGCAACACCTGTCATGCTGTTTTCCCCCTATCCTGCTTGTGTCTAGGCAGTGTGGTTTGGAAAAAAAGTCTGTTTGCCCAGGCTTCCTGTTTTGATTATGTGGAATCTTCTTGGCATTGTTTCTGCATGGCCAGTGCCAGAATTCCTGAAAACCTTTCTTCTTAATATACTCTCTTTCAGGCACATTCATGGATACTGTACTTTTGCCTCCACTCTTGGTTAAATAACAATATAGGGAATATATTATTGAGTAAATTCACAGTTTCATCCAGCCTGCGGGAACCGGAAAATTAAGAGATTCCATCATGAGAGGACATGGCGAAAATTGAAAACTGAGGACATGGTGAAAGTTGAAAAATATCCTTTTCAGGCAGGGAAGAGGAAGATTTCCCTGAAATTGCTGCCTATCTCCTTTCATAACCATTGGCTGCAAATGCTCCCTGTGACAATTAAAATGACTGCGCTTTTCTTGTGTTACCAACTACTGCGATATCCTCAGGAACCTAGGAGATCTGTGGATATTCTTGGTCAAAGGAAAGCGTGCCTAGATTAGAAACAATTAATCCATCTTTACTACAGAAGAGGGAAGCTGCATATATGACCAGTTATGTTGCTGGACAAAATGATGCCCAAATGCTTAATTTTATTATAAATATGAGCTATATTTAAAAATCTATTTTCCTTTAACCTAACAAGGGAAAATATTTTTACATTTTCTGTACATCATGATGCAACTAGTAGGGAATAAATAATTGCTGTTTTATAGTCATAGGATTTGCTAAAAATCTATCAGATAAATCCAGTATTCTGTCAAATATAGATTTTAGTGTAAGATATATATTACAGACTTTGTGGCTTTCTTTGATTGGAGATGTCCAGATCGCCTTTCTTTCTGGCTTGGTGAAAATGAATAGAGGACAGAATCATTTGGGACCTGAATTTGCTACATACTTGGGAAAAATTATCATGAAAAGGTTGCATTTTTTGAGGCAATTGTACGTATAACTTGGTTTAAAATAGCACCAAGTATACCTACCTTCTGAAGAAATAAAGCACAGTGACTTTATTTTAGCTAGTGACTGCTAGCAGTACTAAAACATTCACCACAGATTTCCTTGTAAAGCAAAACTCCCTAGTACTGTTTATATATATAAAAAAAAAAACCTGGTTTTCAGACAAATTTTCAGTTGTATATTTGTTACAAAAAGCAAAGCACACACTAACATTTTAAAACATTTAAAACTGAAATGTTAAAGAACTGTCGTAAATTTAGGTTATATGCTCTCAAAGGCTTTTTTTTTTTTTTTTTTTATTGTAGTTGTCGATGTTTAGCAGGGCTGGGCTGGGCTTGAACCTGCTAGCCCTGTTGTATGTGGGTGGTGCTGTAACCACTGAGCTATGGGTGCCGAGTTGCTCTCAAAGGTTTTTCTTTGAAGAGCACAATTTTCTCTATGAGTGTTATATGTTAAATTCATGTATATTTCTGAGTTTTTATTTTCTGTCAACATTTATGCATATTAGTCTCAGAAGAAATACAAAGCATAACATTTGGAATATTATTTTACATTTATCTGAAATTTTACCTTTTATCTGAAGTAGTCAGGTTTAAAAAGAACTCTTTAATTTCAATATTTGTGAATTTCTATTTATTTAGTCACTCAATAGATATTTAAGGGCCTACCATGTGCAGATAAGTGGCTAGGATTCTGCTGATGTGGCAGTAAGCTGAATATATACTCCTTGTTCTTGAGGAACTTGTAGGCTGTCATATGCCAGAAATAGGATTAGAATAATAACTTTTGGGGGTTGGAGGGGCAGAGTCTCACTCTGTTGCCTAGGCTAGAGTGCTGTGGCATCAGCCCAGCTCACAGCAATCTCAAACTTCTGGGCCACGCATTCCTCCTGCTTCAGGCTCTTGAGTAGCTGGGATTACAGGTGCTCACAACACCCAGCTAATTTTTCTCTTCTTAGTAGAGATGGGGTCTCACTCTTGCTCTGGCTAGTCTCAAAATTCTGAGCTCAAGTGATCCTCCTGCCTCAGCCTCCCAGAGTACTAGTTTTAAGGCATGAGCCACTATGCCTAGCCACTAACATGTCTAAATAAAAAGATACAGGTCTATGTAATAACATCTATGAAGGGCAACTGTGCCAGAATATATAATAGAAAAGACCCAACTCATCTGGGAAATCAGAGAAAATTTCCCTGATAAAGGAGCTGAGATCTGAAAAATGAGTTAACAATAGCATAAAGGGAGAGAACACTGTTTCTGGCTGCTCTGTAAGAGAATTTGGGATCATACTTTTGAAAAACTTCACTAAGGAAAGAGGTTGGAGGCTAGAAGTAGAGTATGCAGCTTCAAGATTAACCTTCAGAGGTCAGTAGGGACCAGAATGTGGAAAATCAGAGAGGTCATGTTAAGGCTTTTAAAAATAAGTAGTTTATTATACTTATAATAACTTAAAAGAGTATAAGTATAGTCAATTTGCATTTAAGGAGTTAATCTATTTGGATTTGGTAGCTGTCATAATTCTTTGTTATTTAACCACAAGTCAGTATCTTGGTGCTGGTCGTTGTAGTAGCAATACTTAACTGCCATTTATTTTGCCTTTTTTCTGTGGCAGTTCTTTGGAGCAAATCCAAAGTACAAATATGTTAACTCTGATTCTTATCACTAATGAGGTGGTTGATAGTGGTTTTATTTGATACATGAGGAAACTGACACTCAGGGATTGAGTGATTTGATCAAGGTTAACTAGCAACAAGTGTCAAGGTAGAAACTTATTCTAGGTTTTTCTACTGTCAGGTCCCTATTGACTAGTAGGACAGAACTCAAAAATTGTCCATGTACACTTTCTGGCAAAAATGTATATTCACATAGGTTCTTAGAGATATTTTTAGTACCTAAAAAATGATAAACTAGTCCTCTGAGTTGGGCCACATTTTTTTTTAATCTGTATTAAAGAAAATAGCTTCTCTTAGTTACCACCAGAGGGAGCCAGACAGATTGATATTTTAATAAGGTTTGAAAATCTAAAAGGAATACTCAGCAATAAGCAATTCTTTCTTTTTTTTTTTTTATTAAATCATAGCTGCATACATTAGTGCAATCAAGGGGTGCAATGTGTTGGTTTCATATACAATCTGAAATGTTTTCATCAAACTGTTTAACGTAGCCTTCATGGCATTTTCTTAGTTATTGTATGAAGACATTTCTATTCTGCATTTAGTAAGTTTTTCCTGTACCCTTCTAAGATGCACCATAGGAGTGGCCCCACCAATTACCCTCCCTCCACTTGAACCTTTCCCCTCCCTTCCCCACCCTTGCCCATTTCCCCATATTCTACTGCTATAGTTGGGTTATAGCCTTCATATGAAACCTTTAAATTAGCTTCATAGTAGGGCTGAGTACATTGGATACTTTTTCTTCCATTCTTGAGATACTTTGCTAAGAAGAATATGTTCCAGCTCCATCCATGTAAACACGAAAGAGGTAAAGTC
>CAUYON010109403.1:0-19861 GCA_963573935.1 Arctocebus calabarensis
TAGTGGGTTTATAAACCAATAAAGAGTAGCCAAGACTATTGTCTCAAAGGAGTAGGGCGCCAGCACCAAATGCTGGAGGGGGCGGGTTCAAACCCAGCCCCAGCCAAAAACTGCAAAAAAAAAAAAAAAAAAAAAAAAAGATTTAAATACTAAATAGAGATTCAGTGTTGGCTGAAACAAGGTAGGTGTTATAAACAACGAAGGCAGCTATCAGGTCCTGGCAAAGACCTTTATTGCTGTCAAACAGAAAGTGTACAACCACATAATCAAATTAGTGGCAGCCATCATTTATCTGAAGCCTGCTAGATGGTGCAAGCACGCCATTTATCTAATATAATATAGTCTGTAATTTCTGTGATAACTCTGGGAGGTAGGTATTGCTATTCTCTTTTACAAATCCTTTCAGGGTCCAGTAGTTAACTGAATTTGAGAGGCCACAGCCCTCACAAAGTGGAGACACAAGAGTTCAAGCCTTCCAACTGCGTGGAAGCAAAGTTCACATAGTACTGTCCAGCCAACCTTTGCGTGTGCTTTACTGTTTCCTTCACCTTATTTTTTCCTCATTAGGGAAGGATTTTCCTTTCGAGCCTGACTCCTACGCAGCCCAGCGTGGGCCTCCCGACTCTTGGCGTTGTTGCCCTGTCCTGCCCTGAGCTTGTCCTTCTCTTCCGTGGTCTCCTGGCCCTCAGCTCAGGTGCTCTGTCTGCATTATTCACCACCTCTTCATCTTGGAAGAGACTAAGTTCGGTGTTGTGAAGTGCAACTCAGCACTGGTTATTTGCACAGATGCCACTCCACAAGTTCTGACCCGGGTCAACATGAATTTCCACACTGTGGCCTGAAGTCACTTGCAAGCATGAGGCACAGGAAATGAGCGTAAGGTCCCTTGAAGCATGACTGGCTCTTCATACCTTTGAGAAGGTCTGAATATAGGGCAGAAACCTGGCAGGTCAGGTCAGCACATACCTCCTGGAGGCCAAGGGCATGGCAATAGAAGACTTCTGAGATCTAAACAAGGAAAATGATGGTAGTTTCTCTGTACTGGGTTTTTTCCGGGAAGATGTTCAGACATAGCTACCACTGACAAGGTAGGAAAGATTTTTGTACCAAGGAGGGACTCAAGCTGGCAAAGTTCCTGCTCAGGCCCTCATGTGTCAGCCACATACCCCCTTCCTCACAACGCTTGCCTGGCCAAGGGACCATGGAGGACCAGGAGGTCTGTGGCTCTGATCACGCTCAGGGGAATCTGCTGCTTTCTGCAGCCCACATGCTCATCTGGGCATCTGGGTGCTCCTAATAGAATCCCAGAAGTGGCTGGCAAGCAGTGGTATTGTGGCTTTTAGAAAGGTTAAGAATTAATGCTGCAATGAAAACAGCAGTTCATTCCTCTTCTGGGAAGGAACTCATCACTCACAGCCGCATACTCAGCAATTCAGTTTGTGAGAAAAAAATCTGAGGCAGTCAGTGTGTGGCGGGTTGTGGTTTTTCGAAAGTGTGTTGACCTAGTTAGGGACCCGGGTTGGAGGCCGGTCAGTTGCTCTTCTTGAACAGCTGGTTATGACCATACCCACATAGACCCTCCTCTGTTGGGCTGTACTCTGTACATTCCACCTTCCCTAATCAGGGCTAGGTGGGGGACAGCCAGGGACAGTCCTGGAGCCCGAGAGCTCACTGAACTCACTCAGACTGGCCAATCCTATACCTTGCCTCATCTGTTCCTCCCTGAGGAATACAAAATAAAGGCTTCGGCCCGCAGTCCCCCACCCCCACCCCTGGGTGACAAAGCCCAATGATTTCTCTCTTGCCCCTGTGATGAGACATTCAACAACTTTCAGCAACTGCCAGAAAATACTTTTCAAAGGCAGTTACCTCCTTGTCTGTTGGCCTTACCACACCTAAATCTATTACAGCAGAGGTGCAGACCAAGGTTAGATAGAAGAAGTTGGGAACAGACCCAGCCCCTAGGAATGAGACTTGCATGAATAAGGCCAGTAGATAAAGGCCTCAGTGGGAGAATGGGGTGCAGAGCTGGCTGTCAAAGGTAGGGGCTGGAGTCTGAACTTGCACAGTCCCTTTATACCTTCAGATCTCCCTGTGTTGTCATCTGAGGAAATGGAACTTCCTCACTTGTCTGCCCTGATTGTCTCTTCCTGATCTGCAACACAGTTTACTCCTCGGCCTCCTGGCTAAAACCTTTTGCTTACCCTTTTATAAATGACTTCTTTCAGGAGACCCTGACTTTTGGGCCTGTGTATTTAGCAGTTAGTTTTACTTTCTTTGTACACTGCATTTGAAATTCTCCAGTCATGGTTCTTCAGGCCACCTGCATAACCATCTCTCCTGGACCAGTCATAAATCTGGATACTATTACCTGGGTCCCACAAATGTGACATTAATCTGTGTTTTTGTTAAAGTAGTGCTGCCTTTGTTGGCAACAACCCCCTAGTAGCTTAATATAATGATTGTCATTTCCTTTTCATAAAATAATCCAATCCCTATGCTCCTGGTTGGCTCCACAATCAGGAATCCAGAATGATGGCAGCTGCAGTGTCTTCGGCATGTGGATTCCATTGTAGCCATGTCCAGCTGCCAGAATGGGTACGGGAGATGCCATGCCTGGACACCTGGGAGAGTTCTATGGGCCACCCATGGCAGTGGCATCCAATAATTTCACAAATATTACAGTGGATGTCTGGTCTAGCTGTGTGCTCCAGATGAAGAGAAAATGGGTTTTGGTGAAAAGAGTGTTTTTTGCACAGTAGAGCCAGCAGTGACCCCTTCGTTTATGGTTACAGTGTCCCACTACTGGTAAGCAGTGTCCCTGCATAACCAATCACTCTTCAACTTTCTTACGCCACCAATGAACTCTATCCCAGTCTATGAAATGTGTGGGTGGGCAGAATGGGTAAAAACCTAGATCTACTGTCTAGGAAGAGAGACAAACATTTATAAACAATCCTGGCTCAAGGCCAGCCAGACTTCCCCCCAGGTCATCACACAGGATTTCTGAAGATATTTCAGGCCATTTCTGGCCATCCCAGCTTGGCAGCAAGTGCCTATACCACCATCTGCCACCTTTGCTGGGGCATTGGTCAATGTGTCACTGTGCCTTGAAGTTCTCGTTGTTGGCATAGATCTTATCCTGGTGCAATGAAAACCAGTGTGTCTGACAACAGAAGCCTTTCCAGATGCTTCTGTGATTGTGTTGTAACTATAGCCACCCATAAGAAAAATACGGACCCCCACTTTGGGTACAAATCAGAGGTGATTTTATTTACTCTTGCTCAGGGGGCCGCTGCTAAAAAGGCAGACGCCCCCGGACAAAGAGGTAGCCTTTTATACCCTTTTTGTTGCCATGCAAGCAAGCAAAAACAAAAGCAAGATGTGGCTGTTAGCTCGGGGCAGGGTTACAGTCAGGGGGCTATAGCGAGGCTACTATGTGGTGTACTAGCACAGAAACACGGTTGGCACAGAAACAGCTTTGGAAATACAGTAACCTGGGAACTTCATACAGGTAATGTTTTCTCCATTGTTTGCCCATTGCTAAGGGGTTTGGGGTAAATTTCTCATCATTGTGTTACCATTTCTAGGGAGTTGGGACACTGGGAGAACTTCCCTATTCTATTCTGAAACCTGCCTTTGAAATTAACCAGGGGGAGCCTGTGGGGAACTAAAGCTAAAACAGGCTGAGAAAAAACTAGGTTCTTTAGGGAGGCTGCTGTTCATCACAATTGATTACTCCAAGCCACAAAATCAGTGGCTGACCAGTCACCTCTGTTTCCTCATTGACTAGAGGCTGCAGAGAAGGCTTGGAGTGGAGGAAGTTTGCTGCTGGCATGAGAAAGTGCAGTCAGTGCATTTACAACTGTGCCCCAGGGAAACAGCTCGGACTATAAATACTCCCACTGTCTATTCAAGGTGCCCATTACCCAGAAAGCCAGCCAGCCTTCTTTCCTTCCTTCCTTCCTTCCTTCCTTCCTTCCTTCCTTCCTTCCTTCCTTCCTTCCTTCCTTCCTTCCTTCCTTCCTTCCTTCCTTCCTTCCTTCTGTCCTTTTTTCCTTCCTTCCTTCCTCCCTTCCTCCTTCCCTTCCCTCTTTCTTTCTCTTTCATCCCTTCTCTTTTTTTCTTTATTTCCCTCCCTCCCTCTTCCCTTCCTTCCTTCCCTCTTTCTTTCTCTTTCGTTCCTTCTCTTTCTTTCTCTCCCTTCCCTTCTTGAGACAGAGTCTCACTCTGTCACCCTGGCTAGAGTGCCATGGTGTTATAGCTCACAGCAACCTAAGCTCTTGGGCTCAGTGATCTTATCTCAGCCTTCTGAGCAGCTGGTACTACAGGCACCCACCACCACACCCAGCTAGTTTTTCAGTTTTTATTTGTATTTATTTATTTATTTTTTGAGACAGCGTCTCAAGCTGTCACCCTAGGTAGAGTGCTATGGTGTCACAGCTCACAGCAACCTCCAACTCTTGGGCTTAAGCGATTCTCTTGCCTCAGCCTCCCAAGTAGCTGGGACCACAGGCGCCCTCCACTATGCCCAGCTATTTTTGGGTTGTATTTGTCATTGTTGTTTGGCAGGCCTGGGCTGGATTTGAACCCCCGGCTCCAGTGTGCGTGGCTGGTGACCTAGCTGCTGAGCTACAGGCACAGAGCCAAGTTTTACAATTTTTAGTAGAGACGGGGCCTCAGTCTTGCTCAGACTGGTTTTGAACTCCTGAGCTCAAGTGACCCACCCCACTCAGCCTTCCAGAGTGTTTGGATTCCAGGCGTGAACCACCACGCCCGGTGATTCCTACATGCTGCACCTTCTCTGCGAAGTACAACTGCTAGTTTTTCTCTTCTTTCTTCTCTAGCT
This sequence comes from Arctocebus calabarensis, assembly GCA_963573935.1. Classification (NCBI taxonomy): domain Eukaryota; kingdom Metazoa; phylum Chordata; class Mammalia; order Primates; family Lorisidae; genus Arctocebus; species Arctocebus calabarensis. The sequence goes on from CAUYON010109403.1 coordinate 4,850, forward strand.
CATTCATCTCATCTATCTTCCTCCCTCTTCTATCTATTCCAGTGAGCTGGTGGGCAGTAGGCTCATGGGACCTAAATGGACTGAACAAAGCCCCAATGTAATGGTAGTTGTAGAAAGTCCTGTCCCCTGGGTCGGGTGTGTGGGCCTGGCTATATTGCTCAAGTCTGAGTAAATACCACTGATAGTCACTGCTGGGCAGTGCTGGGATAGGACTTATGACTCGTGAATGTCTGGTGTGGAGGTCAACTACGGCAGACAGGCGTACGTATAAACGTGCGTCTTACACACGCACCCTCATGTGTCTCCTGGTTCTAACATTTGTGATGACTCATAAACGAGACTCTCCTGACTTCTAACCTCATTTCTTAATTCTTCCATTTATAAGTTTACTTTACTCCCAAGATCTGATGCTTGGCTCGAAATTTGGTTGCATTTTCTTGGTTATAACTCAAACTATGTCCCTGGAATCATGACTGCAGATTCCTGGGAAAATATTCCACCTGGCCCAAGATTTCCACCCAGCTGTCTGCAGCCCTCCTGCTGAGGTTTCTGGGCTTCAGGAGCTGGGGTTGGTCCCAAGAGATCATTTGAACACATGGCACCAACCCTCAATGAGGGTTCTTTACCCCTAACGAGCTATGTCTGTGTGTGTCTGCAGAATACGCCCATTTAGGTTGTTAAAAGCAGAGTCCCAATCAGGACTTATGGAATTGGAATGTTAATAAATAGTCTGAGCGATCTCTAGTCTGCTTTCTGGAAGGTCATCTCCCGCTCAGTGTCTTCCATGGCACCTCTCAGACCAGGACTGGGGACGTGTGCCTTTCAAGAGTTATCTTTAAGGACTCTGCTTCAGGTTTGTAAAACTTCAGAGTTCTGCGAGTTAATTTAAAGCTTAAGAGAAGCAACTTCCTTATTACTCCCACTTTCTATTCTCTGAGTTCCAAGGACTTGTAACCCAAAGTCAGACATCATGTCAAGACAACTTTTGAATTACAAAACTAGGCCTGGGAACTTCCATCCTTCCAGCAGCTGGCCCTGTCTTAGTCTCAGGGATTGGCTCCAGTAATTGGTTGGCCCTCAGCTGAATGGCATCTGCCTAAGGATAAAATCCAGCAAGCTGGGGTAATTTGCCTCTTGTTCCATCCCAGCTTCTTCTCTGCAATGAGGTTGGTTGTTCTCAGTCTTGGGGTGCATAACAGCAGGTAGTTGAGTGGGAACACAGCCCAGTTTCGTCTCTGAGTATGGGTCTTCCCTGCCTTTCCAGCAGGAATGTTCACTGATAGCAAAGTGTGCCATTTTCCTGCCCCTGGTCTTGTTTCTTTGGATTTTTAGCCATCCCAGGTTGTAGATTGTGGGCCACAGGCAGAAATGGTCTCCACGAGCACTCGATAGTTTTCATTTATTTCTGCTTTCAGATGGGCCAATTTCACTCTAAGTCACTCTTTCCTTCGTAGCCTCAATAACTAACACTCTCTGAATGCCTTTTCCCATCAGTTCTTGTACTGGGGAAGCTCCAGGAAGCTGACGGTCTTACTTCCAAGATACAAGCAAACATGTCATCACCCCTTAGCAAGGATCACCAGTAGCTTTTCTTTTTACAATTCTGGTGGGACTCTTTCCATTGTGAGAAAACTAAGCAAGTTGTTTGTGCCAGGGGCCATGCTCCACCAGGGAGCTTGGAAGTGTGTGGGCCAAAAGCGAGGGAAGGACTGAGTGGCTTCTTAGAAGTTGAGGTGCAATGACTAAAATGATTGTCTGTGAATATTTGGCGGTCAAAATCCATCCAATTTCCGTTACACTTGGCTTCCCAACTGAGCTGCTGAATCCTGCCGGAAGCTCTCACACATTCCTAAAGATTAGTGGCACTTCAGGCTCGTGCTATCACTTTATTTTGGACCTCAGTCTACTCAGCAAACTTTTCACATTGCTTTGGTAATCTTTGTAGGTTCCAAATCTGATTATTCCTAATTCTCATTGTTCTTCATTAGTCCCAACTCCTCTTCATCTTCAGCAGACAACTTTGCCTCTTTTTTTTTTTTTTGAGACAGAGCCTCAAGCTGTCGCCCTGGATAGAGTTCTATGCCCTCACAGCTCACAGCAACCTCCAATTCCTGGGCTCAAGCGAGTCTCTTGCCTCCGCCTCCCAAGTAGCTGGGACTACAGGCACCCGCCACAACGCCCGGCCATTTTTTGGTTGCAGCCGTCATTGTTGTTTGGAGGGCCCCGGATTCGAACCCGCCAGCTCAGGTGTACGTGGCTGGCTCCTTAGCCTGTTGAGCCACAGGCACCGAGCCAACTTTGCCTCTTCTTATGGAAAATTGTGGATCAAAAGCGAAACTTCCCTCACCCGCCTGTTCTTACTCGTACAAAGCTGTCTATTTTAAAACGACTTGCACCTCCCTTCCTGCTCCTGTCTCTGCACTCCAGCATCCCTCCTCTCCAGGAAGCCTTCAGTTATCATCCTGCTCTCTCTCTTCCCTATTTACAAAGTTTTCCTTAATGCCTGCATTTCTGTCATTGCCCGAGCTGGATGTACCATATAACTAATAAAGGTTATTAAAGTTCTGAGGCCCCTCACAAGGCAGGACCTTAGCCATGTGTTAACATGGTAGCACATATTTGTTCAATGTGCAAAAATTACGATATTTTAATTGCTATATTTCTGTAAATACTGTCTTACTCAGGTGTGGCTTCTGTCCTATTTACTTTGTGCTATAGGAGTTTGTAGACATTTTGGTTGGAATCCTAATTGAGTTGGGGGCACATTTAATTTAGCCGGATGCACATATAGTACTAGCAAGCCCCGTGCAGGAATGGCTTCAGGAACTCTCCACGACCCGCTATGGGGACTGTGCCAGCATTGTGACACGAAGGTGCTGTGTGTCTTTTGGACTCTGTCACTTGAAGTGAGGGTAGTGATGGAGAAATAGAGAAATGTTTGGTGCCCAAAACTCACCTGTAGAATGTTCTCCCAGGCTTCACACATGTCCAAAGAAGAATTCAGTTTTCATTGAAACTTACTAAAACAGAAGTTCTTTTCCTGTTTTCCTCATTGAAGAATTCAGTTTTCATTGAAACCTACTAAAAACAGAAGTTCTTTTCCTGTTAGGAACACATTCTATAGTGCAATAATAAATTCAGCTTATATATATGTTTCTTTGGGGTTGAGAATAATGTCAGGGAGAATTTATCTGAATTCCTGTGTTTGCAAGGTAGAAAACTTTAGTAGCATTTAGTAGGTTTGTGTGTAAAGTTCAATATTTTATATGTTTTAACCATTAATATCAATAAGTTTTTCCTAATCACATAAGAAGAATGACTGAATTATCTTCTTTTTATTGAATAGGAAATTACATTAGGCAGTTTTTACCATACAAAGAGATAATCGAAGAATATATATCCAAAATATATAGAAAAAAAGTATTGTGCAGGTGTAGCAGGTATTAATTAACAAAAACATTTTTTTCTGGATTTTTGATAGTATTTGCCAGTTTTAAAAGTGGGTAATTTGTTGCAATTTTTCTCACCATAGATATTCATTTTATACCTTGTTATAAATTTTCTTGTTTTTTTAGAGACAGAGTCTCACTTTGTCGCCCTCGGTAGAGTGCTGTGGCGTCACAGCTCACAGCAACCTCCAGCTCTTTGGAGCTCTCTTGCCTCAGCCTCCTGAGAAGCTGGGACTACAGGTGCCCGCCACAATGCCCAGCTATTTTTTTGTTGCAGTTTGGCCAGGGCCGGGTTTGAACCTGCCACCCTTGCCACCCTCGGTATATGGGGGTGGCACCCTACTCACTGAGCCACAGGCGCCGCCCTTGTTTTGAATTCTTAATGCTGTATTTTTACTAAATAAAAATTTGATAAATTTTTTTCTTCTCTCCCAATTATACAAGCTTCATGTTGTCCTAAAACTTGGATGCTTTGTTTCCCTCATTGTGTGTGTGTGTACTCTCTAATTACTAAACATTCTTTCTCTTGCCAATCAGAGCCAAATTTCTGGAAAGATTAAGTTTCTATATATTCTTTCTTGCTTTCCAATCATTTCTCCAATCTTACCTAATTCCGGCTCCCACTGCAGTCCCCCTAGTAAAACTTCCAAAACTACAATGTCCAATTATTTCTTTTGTTGTTAAATGCAATGGACACTTTCAGGCCTTATTTTCACTTGACCTAGTTAAGTATTTGCTATTGTTCACCACTTTCCTTTCTTAAGATTTTGCCCTTACCTTGTCTTCTGGAATCTACCTTCTCTTCAATTTCTATCAGCCTCCCTGGCCTACTTTTCATCTTGGTCCCAGATATCTCATTTTTGGCATAGATCTTAAATCTGGATTTCCCCAGTGTATTCATTTTCTGTTACTGCTATAACAAATTGCCACTAACTTAGTGGCATAAAACACAGATTTATCAGAGATCCCAACTGGGTCTTACTGTGCTAAAATAAAGGTGTCAGTAGGGCTGCTCTCCTTTCGCTCTCGGAGAAACCCCTTTCCTACCTTTTCCAGCTTTTAGAGGCCACTCAATCTCTTTTTGACTCTGACCCTTCTGTTTTTCACTTATAAAGATCCTTATGATTACTTTGTGTCCATCTGCATAATCTAGGATACTCTTCCCAAATCAGGATCCTTAATTGCAATCACATCTATTAAAGTCCCTTTTGCCTCGTAAATATCCACAGGTTCTGGGAGTTAGGCACAGATGTGCTGAAGGGACCGTTATTCTGTCCACCGCGCCTAGTGGTCTTCCTTGCTTCCCTTTTTGTTGTAATCATTCTTATTTTGTCCTCTCATCCAGGCCTATAGTTTTAACTCTCACTGATGCTGACAATGCCTAAATATTTATATTTCTAGTCCAAATCTCAATCCTGAGCATTAGGACAGAATGGGGTGCTGTGTCTTCATGGGGACATTCCTCAAATACTTTAAAGTTGACTTTGCTTAAAGAAGAAGGAGGAGGAGGAGCAGAGGAAAAAGAGGAAGATGAAAAGGAACTCATTCCAACACACACCAAAAAGAGGAAGATGAAAAGGAACTCATTCCAACACTCATTTTCCCTTTATCTCCTATTTCTTTGAATGGCATAATTATTCAACCAGCTCAACAGGCCAGAAAACTATATTGTGTCCATGACACTTTATTGTTATAATTTCCTCGTCATCCAGTTGGTTTCCAAGCTCTATCAATTCTATTTCTCTAAAATCTCTCAAGTGCGTCCATGTCTTCCATTCCCACCTCTCCTAGAACAGTCCTTCAGTCCCCTCTCCTTGCCTTGATTTCTGTCATAGACTTCAGTCCTGCCTGTTATAAATCTACCCTTTACACTGTAGCTTAAGCAAGCTATCTTAGATGGAAATCTAATAAATATATTTTATATTTTTAAAATATAAAAATACATTGAAATATATTCATAATATTCATTCAAAATAAGAAGGAATACAATGAAAAGGGAAGCAAGGAAATCTAATAGATGTAGTGTCTGTATACAGTATAAAATATTAATGAACATTTACATTTATGTCAAAGTATGAAAACTTTCTCTTTTTTTTGACATAGAGGAGTGTGTGGACTAAAATGCTTGGATCCCATGGATCTTCAGGAAGAAGTTCAAGCCTGGAGCACAACATGTGATCTGGCTCCTGTCCGTCGGTACCCATCTCCCTTTACCACCTAACTCACATTTCCTACTGCAGCACCCCATGCCGCTGCCTCAACACGTGCTTTCCTCAAGTCATTGTTCCGTGGTGCGTGGTGTGTCTGTTTGCCACACATACTGCTGTGGCCTGAGTGTTTGCCTCCCCTCCCCCCGACCCCCGCGTTCCAGATTCATATGTTAAAATGGTAACCCCCAAGGTAACAGTGTTAGGAGAAGGGACCTTTGGGAGGTGATTAAGTCATAAGATGAATCCCTTTGGAGAGGGATTAGTGGCCTTATAAAAGAGGTCCATTATTCCCTTGTCCTTTCCACCATGTGAGGACGCTGCAAAAAGACAGCTATTTATGAGCCAGGAAGTGAGCCCTCGCCAGACACTGAATGCGCCAGTCTTGGACTTCTCAGCCTCTAGAACTATAAGCAATACATTTCTGTCATTTATAAGCCATTCAGTTTAGGGGAGTTTTTTTGTTACTATTATTCTTATGGCAGCCCGAGACACGTGTTTACCTGGGGAATTCTGATTCATACACTGAGATGAAATGGATGCCTTCAAGAAACTTTTTCTTCCCCTTCACTTTCAAAGTCATTCTGAGATATGAGGAGGCTCCTCGTCAGCATTTCCATAACACCCCGTTCATGTCCTTCGTAATCCTTCCTTTTTGTTGTTGTGATCACTTGTTTATTCTTCCCCATAGTGCTCATTATGGACTGGGTGCAGCTTGAGGACAGCAACATTTTCGATATACAATCTTTTATATAGTTACCAGGATATATAGTCCCTCTATAAATATTGAATCAAGTGCCTGAAATATGGAAATACAGCTATTGCACAATGTTAATAGTGCAAGTTATGGATGTAGATAAATGTGCTGTGGGGAAGCAGATTACTAGAGAAGGAACACAGGCTTTGTTTTTGTTTCATTTTGTTTTTTTGAGACAGTACTCTGTCTCCCTGGGAATGGTGCTGTGGTGTCATAGCTCACAGCAACCTCAAACTCTTGGTCTTAAGCAATCCTCTTGCCTCAGCCTCCCAAGTAGCTGGATTGCAGGCACCCACCACAGTGCCTAGCTTTTTTTTTTTTTTAAGAGATAGGGTCTGGCTCAGGCTGGTCTGGAACTCAATCAATCCACCCACCTTGGCCTCCCAGAGTGTTGGGATTACTGGCGTGAGCCACTGAGTCTGGTGTAGGAACACGGGCTTTGAATTGCAGTGTGTCTGGGCTCAAGTCTTGACTTGGCTAGGTGTTTAATCTCTGGGGTGGTGTTTTCTCATTTGACAGGGAAGGAAAAGCAACCCTATCCTTCATTGTTCTTAAGAAATTTGAAAATAAAATAAGGTTTGTAAGGCACCTGGCACACAGAGCTCATTCTGCCAATGGTAGTTATGTAGAATTATAAATAGCAAGGATGAATTTATGATAGCTAATTCATTCATCCTATCAATAGTTGTAGCCCTAGAACCAAGAATTTCCCCTATAATTCTCTCTTACTTCCTACCAATTTAATTATGAAATGAATATTTGCTTTAAAGGGAAAATTACAGGATGCAGATATCTTACTCCCTTATTATATGACAAATATTCTTTACTTTCTTCACTATGATGATTTGAATGCACTATTTCTGAGTCCTCTCTGTATTAATGAGAAGCTGGGGGTTGATATAGCTCTATGTGAAATAAGGAGAAACACACTGTTACTTTGGTTACTGAGATAAGTGTCTCAAAAGAAGATTTATTTGGCTTTTCATTTTAGAAATTTCTCTTTTTATTGTAAAATCAAAACTTTTTTTATTAGAGAAAATCTGAAACATGTTACAAAGCATAAAAAATTAAGAAATACTGACAACTAATGTATAAATCTGAGTTTCTCAAAGCATAGGCCTGGATGCTCCCTTTCCCACACCTCTCTTCACAATTAGAACGGCTTTTTTATTGTTTGCCTTCTGCATCAGTGTAAAATCCACCAGGGCAAGGACGTGTCACATTTGCTCGTTGTTGTTTGACCATGGTCACCACGCATCCTTTCTCTTTGCTGAGAGAAACTTGCTCAGATGTTCACCTCTGTGGTCCTCAGAGGACGCCTTCCCCCTGCCCCCCACTTCAAGGGCAGCTCAACTTATCTAAATCACTCATCTTTTCTTTTCATCAGTGAGTTTGTCAAGATCAGGAATGGGATACAATTTGGGCCAATGAAGCACAAGGAAAGATTTGCTGAGGGCATTTACTTCATCTCTTGGGTAAGCTTCCAAAAAGTAATTCTCTCTTCTTGTGGACATGTGATAACTGGAGATAAGCCTAGAACTCAGCCTCTTTTTCCTCTCAGACGGAGGATGAATTCAGTGCACAAAGGAGGGAAAGCCAGGAGAACCTCGGTGAAACCCATTTCACGGCTGGACCTCTAGGCTCTGTGCCAATAAACACTCTTATTCAAGAGAGTTTGAGTCATATCTTTTTTTCCCATTTTAGCAAAGTGTACCACATTTAAGGTAATTACCTAGTCTCTAACATTCAACAAATACTTACTGAACTGAATAGAAAATTATCTCTCATGTATGATATAGATATCTTCCTTAGTATATTATTTCATCTCTCACAGTTTTTGTTTTAATTATAAGATAATGAACATTCGACTTTGAAAGTGAAAGCAATATAGAAAGATGAGAGAAAACTTTAATCTTGATTCTCTTCTTTCTAAGTACTCTTTCCTGAGATAACTCAGGTCAGCCATTGGCACGATGTACTTACAAAGTTTCCTCTCTGCTCCTAGAGGGTTGTGAACTTCTATTGCAGCAGTTCTCAATCTGTGGGTCACGACCCACAGGAACCATATTAAACGGCCGTGGCATAAGGAAGGTTGAGAACCACTGTTTGTGTTTAATTTTGTTTACTTGTTTATTCATTTTCCAAAAATGAGGTCATTGTGTATACATGATTGTATAATACCTTTGCTTTTTCCTTCCCCCCAAATCAAGGCTTTGACAGTTTTACAAAGGAACAACTCATTCTTCTTAACAACTGCTCACCGTGCTGATTTCTCTGCATTTCTGTTCTGGTTAAATGTTTCTTATAGAGTTTTATTCAAATCCGTTTCTTTAAGTATAAATTTGAAACTTTAACTGTTTCTTCTTTGACTATTCCGGTTTTTGTCTCCAAATTTGGGGCCTTAGAAGAAAACAGTGGTTGATGGAATGACTCGGGCAACGTGAAGGATATGCAAACTTCACAAATATTAGAGCATATAGTTGATCATTTTGAAATTTAAGATTTTTTTTTAAAGCAAGTTGTGAGGTTGTGGCTCAGCGCCTGTAGCTCAGTGATTATGGTGCCAGCCACATACACCAGGGCTGGCATGTTCGAGCCCCACCTTGGCCTGCTAAACAACAATGACAACTACAATTAAAAAAAAAAAAATAGCCAGGAATTGGAGTGGGTGCCTGTAGTCCCAGCTACTTGGGAGGCTAAGGCAGGAGAATTGGTTAAGCCCAAGAGTTGGAGGTTGCTGTGAGATGTGATGCCACAGCAGTCTACCCAGGGTGACATAGTGAGACTCTGTCTCAAAAACAAACAAACAGGTTGTCTTTTTCTTAGGCTTAAAAAACCGTAAGTTTGTTCTTTGTGCCCTGGGCAAGAAACCATACCTGGAGACTAGCCCCAAGGAGATTTTTTAGTTGCAGCTAATAAAGTAATGGGCTCAGAAGATACCCAGAAATTAGGTAAAAACCAGAAAGATCTGAGATTTTAATCCCAGCCTAGCAAATAAGGATTGGAAATCTCTTCCTTTGGAATGCAGATTTAACTCTTAGGTGTATGTGTTAATTTATTTATCACAAGTGGAAGACACGCTTTTTATTTTGATAGCTCTATTAAATATTAATTATTGCTGACTGGGAATATAGTTTAATTACTTGTTGGTAGACAATGCTGTTGTTGAAAGGGTGAGTGGTGTATAACTTTGTAAGGATTAACTCTTCTCCCTATGTCCCTTCAGAGATAATGTAGTAAGAGAAAACAGTGACTTTAAACTGAAACAGAAAAAAACCTAACATTGCCTGGCACATGTAAGCTCAAGGTGACACACAGGGTTTTTACCCTGAGGAACGATTTATTCTTGGCAATGTCAAAATCTAATTTCCGAGAGAGGGAGAGAATGGTTGGGACCAATGGTCGGACAATATAATTCTATTATATTGTCAAATTAGACAAGATAATAAGGGTAAGAAGGGGGTAATCGCAATAGTTCCCAGCAGTTTTTATCAGCTGAGTAACACCAGAGACAGCCAAACAGAACTCTCTGTGGTAAATTAACCTCTAAGCCAGATAGATGAAGGTGGCCGTGGTTTCTGCCTAAGTTCAAATCAGAGATGAAAATTAGCTCCTCCAGGCTTGGCGCCTGTGGCTCAACGGGCTAAGGCGCCAGCCACATACACCTGAGCTGGCAGGTTTGAATCCACCCTGGGCCCGCCAAACAGTGATGGGTGCAACCAAAACATAGCCAGGCGTTGTGGCAGGTGCCTGTAGTCCCAGCTACTTGGGAGGCAGAGGCAAGAGACTCGCTTGAGCCCAGGAATTGGAGGTTGCTGTGAGCTGTGATGTCAGGACACTCTACCCAGGGCGACAGCTTGAGGCTCTGTCTCAAAAAAAAAAAAAGAAAAGAAAAGAAAATTAGCTCCTCCAGATATAGTAATTTTAGGCTCCAGGGAACACAGTAAGTTTTTGAAGATAGAAATATTGCAAAAGTCTGAGCCTGATCTTTCCTGAGGTAACTGAGCTTGGCTTGTTTCCATATAACGTGATCCAAGGCATCGGGAGAGTAACAGTGAGTCGTTCACAGAGTCACCGAGAACATTAGAACAGAAACAAAAACAAAAACAGACGAACGGGTAGACAAACAAAATGAAGACAACCTTTTGCTTTTATTTTTACAATCGATGTCAACATTTGGGTTGTCTTGGTTTTGATATTTTGGGTGCGATGAGCTGAGGTTTTATTTTGCGGACTGCGTCTCTTCCTGAGTGGATGTGTGGCTGCTTTCCCTGGTGGAGTGCTAGAGACAGATGTGGAGAACAAAGAAAAATGCTCCTCATTGTACCAAATAGTGCTGCCTTTGGAATTCACTGAAGGAGGATGGAAACAGGATGCTAAAGAGCAGCAGTCTTCCACCTTTCTGGTGCCAGGCATTGGTTTCACGGAAGATGAATGTTCCACAGACCAGGGGCAGTGAGGGGGGATTTGATCCTCATAAGTAGCATGTACCCAAGATCCCTCGCTTGTGCAGTTTCCAGTGGGGTTCACACTCCTTTGGGAATCTAATGCCACCGCTGATGTGACAGGAGGCCAAGCTCGGCAAATGGGGAGCTGCTGTAAATAGGGATGAAGTTTCACTGCTCACCTCACTGTTGCTGTTAGGAACCACGTGGCCTGGTTCCCAACAGGCCATAGACTGTTGTCTGTCAGTGGCCTGGGGGTTAGGGATGCAGATCTAGAGTACATTTGGATTATTTTTGATATAATCATGTTTTCTGTTTCATAACATGTAGCATTTAAAAATGATGTGCCAGGTAATTTTAGTTTAATTTTAGTTTGGGTGATGTTATTGTAGCAATAACTGCCTGTGTATTCATAAGAAGATTACATTTTGAGCATCAATTTTTACTTCAATTAATTAATTTTTTTTTTCTTTTTTGAGACAGAGCCTCAAGCTGTCCCCTTGGATAGAGTGCTGTAGCATCACAGCTCACAGCAGCCTCCAATTCCTGGGCTCAAGCGAGTCTCCTGCCTCCACCTCCCAAGTAGCTGGGACTACAGGCGCCCGCCACAACGCCCAGCCATTTTTGGGTTGCAGCTGTCATTGTTGTTTGGTGGGCCCAGGCTGGATTCGAACCCGCCAGCTCAGGGGTACGTGGCTGGCACTTAGCTCATTGAGTCACAGGTGCTGAGTCAATTTTTACTTTAATTTAAAAGTTCCATGTCTCTTAGCTTCAAAGTAGTTATTAATTTAAAAAAGCGTCTTTAATAAGTTTGATTTAACTAGGCAGAAATTAGCATGTCAGACAATTGCCACAGCTTAAAGGAATTTTGATGTGCCTTGACCCTTCTCTTCCCAGAGATAAAAGTTATCATAAGTTTCCAGCGAAGTTTTCTGAGTCAGCTCAGAGTGAGAAGGATTTAATGAAATTCTGGTGCAGATGGAGTAAACTTTCTTTTACTCATCCATGTCATAATTTGGATTCGATACTGTTTTATTCACTAATTTTTCAATATTTAAAAGAATAAAAATAGATAAAACGCTTACTTTGAAGATATACCTATGCCTGTCTTATTGAACATTAATTTAGGGTCTCTGCCCAGTGAGAACACAGCAAGAGGTTTCCCTCATCCAAACCGCCCCTGCTCACGCCTCATCCTGTGGGAGGCAGGCTGGCTGGATTCCTCAGGGACCTTCCAACTCCGGGCGGGTGCCCAGGCAGAGCAATGTCTACGTGAGTGTCCCTGCATGGGGATTCAGCAGTGCAGGTGGGCTAAGACCTTTCCAGTCTTCACCAATAGTTTAAAGTAGGGTTGTTAACAGAGCTCAAAGAGACAAAATTCATTTTCCCTTCTCTTCTCCCTGCCTACATTATGTGGCATTTCAGATGTTCCATTGCCCTATGACCCTGCTTACCCACCTGCTGCCCTTTACCCAGCCTTCCTGGGGGCCTTGAGCTTCACTTTCTTTTATCTTTAACTGCTGTGCATTCCTGCATATTTACTCAGTTGCTGTGCTCAATAGAAGACCCCTGGGAAGCCCGACTCCCCCTTAGGCTCTCAGGCTCTCACACGCTAAGTTGGTGTCAAAGTCTCCTGTTTTCTTTGGTGCCTCTCCCATGTTGGCCCCCATCCCAGGTTGGGGCCCCTGAGAACTCAGACATCATCTCACATGTGTACAGTTTCCAGAACATTGAGAAATAAATTTCAGTTGTTTAAGTCAATCATTATGATGCTGTGTTAAAGCAGATTCACCAGACTAAGATATAGGCCTTTTGTAGACTCTGATAAAAGCTATTCCCTTTCCAGAAAAATGCATAATTTTTCATAAAATGTCAAGACACTGTAATCCGTAATGAGCCTATAAGTTCTCTATATTGTTAGTAGTTATAATAAATAAGAGCTGACATCTACTGCACACTTGCTGAGTGTTAATTCACTTACTCCGCCCACGTCCTAGGAGATGGACGCTCTTATCATCCTCATTTCACAGATGAGGAGAGTGAGGACAGAGAAGAGTAATGATTTGCACTGGGGCCCTGGGCCCTGTAGCCACTGAACAGAAGAGTCATTATACAAACTCAGGTAGCCTGTCTCCACAGGTGGGCTCTTAACTAGAAAAATACAAGGCCACCTACAGAGTTTAAATTAAATATACCAAGGAAATATGACATTCTGAACTATGCTGAGGAACATGTCTTCAAATTCAATTAACATTAAATGCCTACCATGTACCAGACACATCCAAATACATAAGCCCAACCCCGAAATAGCACTCTGACTTGCCCAAATACTCAACTAACTGTTGTAAAAATAAGTCGAAGGTGTCTTCTAACTTCAAGTTCAATATACTACAACTGATTCCCTCTAACGGGGGGGGGGGGTAGTCTGTTTTAAGCCACACATGACCTCTTCATGACCAAAATCTTTTCAAGATAACCAGTCAAGTTCCAATTCAATAATTCAATTTAAAGAAAAAAAAAAAAGAAAATTAATTTAGGTGACAATACAATGCATACAATTCAACAAGATGAAGTAATTGAAGGAAATGCAAGAAAAAGAAGGGAAAGGTAGTAAGACTCAAGAGTGAAGTAAGTGTATTTTACTTGTGTGGGTCACAAGTTCAAACCTAGGCTTCCTTCTAGCCTATTCAAGGAAGGCAATATAATCATGTATGAGTTTCAGGGTCCATAAGGTAAGCAAAATTCAGTCTTAGTAGAAATATAACTATTCCTGGCACAGAGACCAGAAATTGCTTTCAGATTTCTCTCAAAGAGAAGATGGGGTATCTCATGTTGCATGGCATCCTTGATATCACCTTAGCAGACAATTTTCTAGAATTCCCAATCCTTCTGATGATAGGGCAAGGTATCACTTAAGATCAGATTTCAGTAAGAACAGATTCCTAGGAAGGAGAAGCATAAAGTAGGATGGTTACTTTTCTCACTGTTGGTCTGGTGTATTCTGGGAATAAATCTTACTAAGCAGAATTAGGGGACTTGATAGTGGGATTGAAAGGGGGGGGTGCTTGACCGGCACAAAACTTACAGAACACCAAGGCTTGTACGAAAGGTCTTTATTGGTGGGGGGATGGGAGAGGGGAGCGGGAGAGGGAGAGGGAGAATGAATGCAGGGCATCTGATATAGTCTCGGTTAGGGGAGGTGTCAGGATGGTAGAACAGCCAGTAAGGTGTTACTGCTCTGGTGCTAAGAACCGTAGGGGGCGGGCCATAAGTTTGAGCTTTTTAGTCGATAATCACGATATACAAAGTTGTGCAATTATCTAACATTCCTCCCTTCTTGATATTTTAAAAATAGAAGGTTGGCCTTGGGATAGGGGACGACGAGTTCTCTCTTCTGTAGCTTCTTCCTGCTGAGAGGGGCACATAGTTTTAATTGACCAACTAGAGGGGGGTTATGATTTTTTAACAAGTAAGGGGTGAGAGGAGGCGTTAGAAGATGAGTTTTGGAGAGCAGCCATATATGCTGTACGGTCTTCCTTGTATGTTGGAGAGGTAAGGGAGAAGAAGGTCTAGTGTTTGAAGGCAGCATGAGTGGATGACAAGTCAGAGGGAGTAGGTAAGAGGGATGCAGGATTAAGTGTGGGACATGTATTAAAAGATAATAATAGGTTAAATAAGAGAGGTTTGGACATTAAGAATATGGCATGGTGGTATGGTTTGAAGACTTTTGTATGTTAAAAGATTAGATAGAGAATGAGGGGATAAGACAGTAGAAGGGGAACTGAAACTGAGTTTTTGATTCTTGTATTAGAGTAACTGCAGCTGCTAACGCCTTGAGACCAGGGGCTTAACTTTGAACAGTGTGATTTATAAGTAACTGGAGCAAAGGTGGGGCTTAGCTGATGTTTAAGCACACTGAGAGTAAATTCATGGTTTTCTCTGACATATAGGAGGAAGTGGTGAGAAAGATCAGGAAGGTGGAGGGCTGGAGTTTTTAGGAAAGAACGCTGTAAAGATTTAAAAGAAGTGGAAATGGAGGTTAGGAGAAGTTTATGAGGGTCACTTGGAGTAAGGAGTATTATATAAAGGAGTAGTTAGAAGAGAAAAGTTGGGAATTTATGCTCTGAGGTATTTAGCTAATTTTAAAAGGAGAG
>CAUYON010109404.1:0-20894 GCA_963573935.1 Arctocebus calabarensis
AGTCCCAGCTACTTGGGAGGCAGAGGCAAGAGACTCGCTTGAGCCCAGGAATTGGAGGTTGCTATGAGCTGTGATGCCATGGCACTCTATCCAGGGTGACAGCTTGAGGCTCTGTCTCAAAAAAAAAAAAAAAAAAAAGAAAGAGGTTGCTGAAACTTATAAAGGTTCATGTCCACAGACTACTCTACATCCACATGCTTTAAATACAGGTCTTATAGCTGCAAGGCCAATGCTATTTCTATGCCTCCTGTTCACTGTTTGCTATTGTTCCTAAAAGAGGGCGAAATGAGGCCCTCTTTATTTTTGTTGCCCTTACCCCTATCTAACTCTGAATATTTCTTTGAGCCTTTAAAAATTTCGATTGTGATAAAATACCCATAACATAAAATTGACCATTCTAACCATTTTAAAGCTACAGCTCAGTGATATTGAGTACATTCACATTGTTGTGCAAGCAGGGGCTGTATTCCTAATGTATTGATGGATTTTAAATTAAAACAATAAAGAAAATCTAGGCTTTAGAGCTTGTCTCTTTGTTTCACACTAACTAACTAAATAATTGGTTTTAATAGGCCAAGGGCGCAAATCCCTGGTCTAAATTGCCCCTCTGGAGGGCTCTAGTCACCTCTTGACTGGGTCTCACCCTCCTTCAGCCCTGCTGGATTCAGTCCTTACAATCCTGACTGAGGCATGCTGGTCACTGGACCAAAAATGTGATGGTTCCTAACAATCTACAGAAAAGTCTATGCTCCTTGGGTTAGTGCTAATGAATTTTTATACAGCGATTCCAATGTTGTGACATTGTTTCACTCACCCATTCATTCTCAAGCCCCTCCGCTTTTGTGACCTTCCCTTATAAGTTTGAAAATCTACTAACTCACTTCCACAATTTTTCTCGCAGCTATGAAAGATTTCAAGAAAAACTTTTATATTCCCAATAATAAGAACTAAGACAACTCAGGCCACCCCTTCATTTTTCTTTCTGTCTTGAGTAACTGTCTTGAATGAGGACATGATGCTGAGAACTGTGCACCTTGTCCTACGAAGTAGCAAGCATAAAAAACTTGAATGACACATTAAACTCCCTCCCAACCCCCAGGACCGTCTACCTCCAAACTTAAAAGAAAACATCTTTTATTTGTTTAAGCCTCTGTTAGTTTTCTGACTGATTCATTAACTGATACATTCTTTCTTTAAAAACATAAACAGACAAATTACTATGTGGGCAAAATGATTTAATCGATGATATCATGGCTACTGAAGCCATTTGGCAAAAGTTAACGGCAGAATTTTATAACAGAATGTAGGGCCGATAACATCTGAATCCTCAGATCAAACCTATTATCACAAAAAGAGCAACAATTAGACAATTATGTGCACCTGGCATGTGTGACTGTGAGTACAAAACACTAATCGTGAAGTGGTTTTGCCAAAAATTGACATGGAATCTGATCAAATCCCCAGGGTCAGTTACCAAATTACAGGAAATACTAGAGAATGAGGAGCAAGTTAAACCAGGGGTCCTCAAACTTTTTAAACAGGGGGCCAGTTCACTGTCCCTCAGACCATTTGAGGGCCGGACTATAGTTCAAAAAAAAAAAAAAAACTATGAACAAATTCCTATGCAAACTGTACATATCTTATCTTGAAGTAAAAAAACAAAATGGGGCAGCGCCTGTAGCTCACAGGAGTAGGGTGCCAGCCCCATATACCAGAGGTGGTGGGTTCCAACCCAGCCCCATCCAAAAACAGCAAAAAAAAAAAAAAAAAGGGAACAAATACAAATCAATATTTAAAATGGAGAAAAAGGTGCCCCCATCTGCAAAAAAAAAAAAGACCTCCTAACTTCAGACAAAAAAGGCCCCCCTTAACCGCAAAAATGTCCCTACTAACTGCAAAATAAAAAAAAAAAAATAGACCTCCTAACTTAAAAAAAAAAAATCCTAACTTGTTCTTACCTTTGTCTTCAGACAGCAGCAGGCTCTGCACAGGGAAGCTCATGACTCCTCTGATCACGAGAGTCTCAGTCTCACCCAAGACTGAGAGGAGGAGTCGAGAGACAGAGAGAAGGAGGGGAGTCGGAGAGTGCGGTGCACATTCCACACATGTGCACTGTGGCCCGGGACAAGTCGGCTGCTAAGCAGGACAGGCACCAGGGCAAAAACACGCGACAGGCCTGATAAATGTCCTCAGTGGCTGCATGTGGCCCACAGGCTGTAGTTTGAGGACCCCTGAGTTAAACCATGGGATGCATAAGAGTAATCTAGAATATGAGAAGTTCTACAGGACATGTCATGCTTCTTCAACAAATAAAGTATGAAAAGAAAAAAGGTTGTTTAAAAATATTAAGAGACATATTAATCAAATGCAATGTGTTCACGCTGTCTATGTAGTACTTGTTTAAAACAAACTTATTGCTAAAAACTTTTATCAGAACAATCTGGGGATTTGAACACTGACTGGATACTTAACATTACTGAGGGATTACTGTTGATTCTTTAGCTATAACAAGAGTGTTCTGTTGATATATCTATATTTTAAAAACTGAGTCCTTCTACTCAAATTTTGTAGCAGTTCCCTGGAATAAATTACAGGACTCATTTTGGACCAAAGTGTTGGTTCAGATGGCAAAAATGGTGATTGTATAGACAGTCTCCTCTTCATCCCAGCCACAACTACTGAACATAAACATAAATCTATGTAATAGATGGTACATTAAAAGATGACTACTGTAATTAAGGCATACCATTTATATTTGCCCTTTTTATTGTAAGGATTTGGGTGGTACTTATGCTTTATTATTTTAAAGTGGTAAGTACACATAACATGAAAGTTACCATTTAACTATTTCTTGTTGTTTTCTTCATTTTTATTTTTTTGAGACAGAGTCTCATGCTGTCACCCTGGGTAGAGTGCTGTGACGTCATAGCTCACAGCAACCTCAAACTCTTGGGCTTAAGCAATTCTCTTGACTCAGTCTCCCAAGCAGCTGGGACTATAGGCACCTGCCACAACAGCTAGCTATGTTTTTTTTTTGGTTGTAGTTGTCACTGTTGTTTGGCAGGCCTGTGCTGGATTTGAACCTGCCAGCTCTGGTGTATGAGCTATAGGTGCCAAGGCCATTTAGCTATTTCTATGTGTACATTTCCATGGCATTAAGTACATTCACACTGATGAACAACCACCACCACCACCACCATCACCCACATCTAGAACTTTTTTGTCTTCCCAAACTGAAGCTCTGTATCTATTAAATAATATCCATTTCCTTTCCTGCCAGCCCCTGGCAACAACCATCCTACATTCTGTCTCTATGATTTTGACTATTCCATATATCTCATATAGGTGGAATCATACGTAAAATAAAATAAAAGAAAACAAAAAACATGACTCTTTGTTTTTAAGATAGTGGAGTAGAATTCCAATTAATAAAGATAGAAAGAATGATGCAAATAGAAAACCTCTATGTGAAAAACGCCATAATATAATTGTTGCAGGAAACAATCATTGATAGATGCTACATTTAGTGAGTAAAAGAAAAAAATTAGGACCTGTGTAGACTTCAGAGTATCTTCCCACAATTCCAAAGAGAAAAATGGAACTTTGCCTACACATCTGCAGTCACCATGTGTATTAGTATCCTGTTGCTGCTGTAACAAATTTCCATAAAGATTTTAGTGGCTTGGCTTGGTGCCCATAGCTCAGTTGTGGGGATGCTATAAAAAGTACTACAAAGTACATATATCACGGCAGGCAGGTTTGAACCCAGCCCCAGTCTGCTAAAGCAACAGTGACAACTACAAAAACAACAACAACAACAACAAATAGCTGGGCATTGTGGCAGGTGCCTGTAGTCCCAGCTACTTGGGAGGCTGAGGCAAGAGAATCACTTAAGCTCAAGAGTTTGAGTTTGCTGTGAGCTGTCACTCCATGGCACTTTACCCAGGAGAACATTGTGAGACTCTGTCTCAGAAAAAAAAAAAGAAAATGTTAGTAGCTTAACATACTGAAGATGTATTATCAAAATCTAAGACGCGCCTCACTGGACTGAAATCAAGGTGTCCGCAGGGCTGCCCTCCTTCTGAAGGTGCTAGAGAGAGTCTGGTTCCATGTCCTGCACAGCTGCTAGAGGATGTCTGCAGTCCTTGACTTCCAGCCCTGCACCACTTTGACCTCTGCCTCCATCACATATCTGTCCTCTGACTCCGACTCGCATGCCTCCCTCTTTCACGTATAATAACCTTTACGATCACCCACCTGAGGCTCCGCGCCTGTAGCTTAAGCAGGTAAGGAGCTAGCCACATACAATGGAGCTGGAGGGTTCCAATCCAGCCTGGGCCTGCCAAACAACAATTACAACTACAACTTAAAAATAGCCGGGCGTTGTGGTGGAAGCCTGTAGTCCCAGCTACTTGGCAGGCTGAAGGCAGGAGAATCGCTCAAGCCCAAGAGTTTGAGGTTGCTGTGAGCTGTGACGCCATGGCACTCCACCAAGGGTGACAGTTTGAGATTCCGTCTCAAAAAAAAAAAAGAAAAGATTACGCACCTGAATAATCCGGGATAATCTCCCAATTTTAGTGTGTTTGGGTGCTGTGACAAAGTACCATTGACTGAATGGCTTATAAACATTCAAGCATTTTTTTCTTGTGGTTCTGGAGGCTGGAAGCCCAAGATCAAGGTTCTGTGAGTTTACAGACAGCATCTGCTTCCAGTATCCTCACATGGTTGAGGAAGAACAGAGTGTTCCAGGTTCTTTTTATAAGAGCTCCACTCATGACCTAATCCAAATCCAAACACCCAATCTTTTAACACCACCGCATTGGAGGTTATGATTTCAGCATATGAATTTGGGGGGTACGTAACATTGAATTTATGACACTCTCCATCTCAGGATTTTTAACTTAATCACATTTGCAGAATCTTTTTTGCCATGTAAAGTAGTACAGGTTTTGGGGATAAGGACACCGACATCGTCGGGGGTTATTCTTATTCTGCCTACCGTATCACCTTAACCTCAGAGCATTAACACCTCCGGTAATGAGATGTAACAACACCTGTGGCTGCTGATAGATGTGTTGAGAAGGGTGTAACATTAGTTCTGTGATATTCTTGCCCAAAGTGTATAACCTCAATCTAATAATGAAGACACACCAGAAAAGTGCAGATTGAGGAAGATTTTACAAAATAACTGCCAGTACTCTTCAAATGGGCCTAGTCATGGAAGACAAGAAAACATTGAGGAACTGTCCCAGGTGTGAGGAGACTCAGGGCATATGACAATCATTAATAATTGCAATTAAATGTAGAATCCTGAAATGAATCCTGGAACTGAGAAGACCATTGATTGGACATTTGGTGAACTCTGACTAGGGGTTATAGGGTAGTTAATAGTATTGTAGGAATGTTAATTTCCTGGTTTTCATTAATGTACTATGGTTATGTAATTTTTAGGGAAGCCAGTGAAAGTTGTTCAAAAAAAATGTTTGCACTATTTTGGCAAATTTTGAAGGCCATATTATTTCAAAATGAAAATGTAAATGTTCTTAATTAAAACTGACAAACAGTTGAAAATACTTTAAAATTATATACTAACTTATTTGCTTTAAAATAACACAGCAAGGGGAAGGAGAGACAGTGATGAGGTTAGAAACAAAATTTAATAGGTCATGTGTTGATAATTGTTGAAGATGAGTAATGAGTATATGGGTTCATTATAGTATTCTCTATTTTGAATATGTTTGAACTTTTCCCTTATAAAAATTAAATAAAAACAAGAAGATACTATGAATGCACAAAAGTTATATAAAATAAACTGAACTGTAGTTTAAAGTATTCCACAACAAACAAATCTATCTTGTTTACCAACAAGGTAAAGAAACATATAATCTATAAAAATCATATAAGAATACAAAAACATTTACAAATTCCATTCATTTTTATGAAGCTAATATAAGTCAGACATCAGAATCTGACAAATAATGACAAAGAAAATTACAGGCCAATCTAACTCATGAAAATATCAGTAGATGCAAAAATAATGAGCAAAGTGTTAATAAAGTAAATCCATAAATATTTTAAAACATTCATACATAATGATTAAGTTTGGACTAATCCAAGAAATGCTAAGGTCATTTAAAATTAAAAATATCAATTAAGGCAATTTGCGACATCAACAAATTAGAGAACAATTATAATCATCTCAATAAATGCAGAAAAACACATTTAATACATTTCAACATTCATTGATGGTTAAAACTCAGTCTTACAGATTGAAGAAAACTGAAAAGACATAAATTATGACTAGATGCAATATATAATATCATTCTTATTGAAACAGATCAGTAGATTACTATAAAGGACATTATTGGGGAAATTGAAAAAGGTGGAAAATGGACTATAGATAGTAATATTATAGCAGTAATAAATACCTTAACTTCGATGACTGTTGTAGAAGAGAGAATGTGCTTGCTCTTGGGAATTACCCACTGAAGCACTTGAGGGCAAAGGGGCAGGATGCCTGCAACTTACTCTCAAATTATTTTAAAATAGTAATAAGTGTGTGTGTGTAGATAGAGAGTGCATATGTAGCAAAAGGTTAACAACTGCTGACTCTCAGAGAGGTATACCCCAGAATTCTTTGTATTATTTGTTCAAGAATTCTTCTCTATGTTTGAGATTGTTTAGAAATTTAAAAAAATTTCAAGAGTCTGCCATATGGTAGGACTGTGGTGGATATTAAGGACTCATGTATTAATTTCAAGATATATCAAAAACATTTTAGCAAACTAGAATTACAGGCAAATCTCTTCAATGTGATATAATATCTGGAAAAACAAATAAAAAACTACAACAAACTGCAGTGGGGTTATTTGCCGCTTACCAAATGGCCATGTGCCCACTATTTCATTTTCTGATCATTGTACTTTCCCCCCTCTTTGCCTCACTGCACAAGTTAGAACCTCTGATTACAATGTTGAATAGAAGTAGAGGATAGAAAGCACCCTTGTCTTGCTTCTGATTTAAAAGGAATTGTTTTGATTATTTCATTGTTACATATGGTTTGTACTTAATTTTGTATTTGCAGATACACTTTATTAGGTAAAGGAAATTCCCTTCCACTTCCAGTTTGTTCATTAAAAAAACTAAAAGCACTATATTTATTTTTTTATTAAGTTATATATACATAGATCATGACTACATTTATGCCTTTGTGAGATTCAATGTGTTGATTATTTGTACAAATTGCAGTGCTTACATCCTACTAATTAACATAGCCTTCACCTCATTTACTTTATAACGGTATTAAGACATTTGTGTTCAATACTTGATAGATTTGACTTGTAATATGCTCCATAGGTGAGTTCTCACCTTTAACCCTCCCTCTATCAAACCACCCCCTCCTTTCCCATACCTCTCCCCTTCCCTCCTTCATCCTGGACTATAGGTGTGATTCATCTCTTGTATGAAAGTATGAGTGATTATAAATTGGTTTTACTGGTACATTGGTAGTACTGAGTACATTGGATTTTTTTTTTCCATTCCTGAGATACTTTACTAAGAAGAATATTTTCTAGCTCCATCCATGTAAAACATAAAAGAAGTAAAGTCTCCATGTTTTTTTAATGCTGTGTAGTATTCCACGGTATACTCATGAATGGGTTAATAAAATTATGGTATATGTATACCAAGCACTATATTTATTAAAATTAATAAGAGTTTTTAGCAAAGTCTTTGGATGCAAAGCATAGAAAAATTGCATTTCTATATGCGCACTACAATTTTTAAGATGTAATTTTAAATGTAGCATTTACAGCAGATCAGAAACATTTTAAAAAATTTAGGAATAAATTTAATTAAAGATGGGTAAGAGTTGTGACAATTATAAAATTTTACTCAAATTACCAAATATCTAAATAAGTCGAGGAACATGCCATGTTTGTGTATTAGAACAGTGGTTCTTAAACTTTTGGTCTCAGCATCCATTTATACTCTAAAAAATTTATACATATACATACAGGGTGGCCAAAAAGTTCATGTGCAATTTAAAATAGACAACTATATATAAATAAAACATATATAGATAAAACTGTTTTAAAAAAGCAGTGAGGTAAGTAACCGAAGCACATCCGGCAGAAGTTAGGTAGCCCCTGGGCAGGAACAGCCCTTCGCATCCCAACTTCACCAACTCAGCCACATCTCTACTTCCGCCGGATCGAGTCCGCTTCCGGCAAGCTCCTTCCCCTTCTGGTGGTCAGGCCTCCTTTTGGAGGATCAGGTCAGTTCCGGAACACAGTACGGAGTCGGCTTCTGGTGTACGTGGCTGCTTCCCGCAGACCAGGCTCACGTGGGCAGGTCGGTTCCCGCTGGACCAAGCTGCTTCTGGAGGGTGAGGACGGCCTGGGGGTGACCGAGGTGGGACTTGGGTCTCCGTCACTTCCACAGCTGGCGGGGAAGTCCACTGTGAGGGTTCGGACGTCTCGCACCTCAGCCTGCAGAAGGGATGGGGGGAAGGTGAAGACCTGTATTTGCCTAGATTGCTTGGGAGGGAGAGGGGCTGGCCCTGCACCCCAGTGTTGTCTCCGCCTAGGTAGAGCCCCGGAGAGGGGGATCCGTGAGGCCGGCAGCCGGTGTTCCAGTCCCTTCTGCTGCCACTGTGGTGCTCAGCCTACTGCGCTACTTCTGTGTCTAACAATGACTGCAGCCATGTAGGAGCCCTTATTACGTGCAGAACGCAAGAGAAAGAGATGTCAAATTCTCATTTAATCCTCTCATCAACTTTAAAGGGTGCAGGTGTTTTTACCGGTCAAGAGGTGGAGATGAGAGAAGTCAAGTCCCTTACCCCAAGGCGTCATAACTAGTTCCAGGACAGGGCTGGTCTGAACTTTTTTTTAGGCCTCTGGGGTCATGCATTCCAGCTGCTGTCATAAAACTGGGCAATTCGTGTTTTTATGAGCTGCAGAACTCCTCCCTTTAAGGGAGAAGCCAATTCCAAATCCAACCTCATCAGGAGAGAAAAAGAAATTCAGTAGCCTAGAGCATGTAAAGGTACTTAGGAGCCAGTGATAACCAGTAAAGTTAATTTATTTTGTGGACCCAGCCATTCTGCCACTAGGAACCGGGAGGAAATGATCAGAGACTTAAGTACAGAAAGATGTTTTTGGTTCACAAGGATGCATACTGGAGCATTCTGTAAGTGAAAAAGTGAAAACCACCCTTGAGTCCAATAATAAAGGGCGGGTTAAATGACACGTGTAGTTTTAGATACACATCCATGCTGAGATGTGTTAAATGCCTAGCATGTGCTACTCAGAGTTTCAAGAGCTGTAGGTGCATTCACTCATTTAATCCACGTGATAGATTAGAGGGTGATCCTTACATAAACCGTGGAGCAGCGGTTCTCAACCCGTGGGTCCTGACCCCTTTGGGGGTTGAATGACCCTTTCACAGAGGTCGTTTAAATACATCCTGCATATCAGATATTTACATTACGATTCATAACAGTAGCAAAATTAATTTAGGAAGTAGCAACGAAAATAATTTTATGGCTGGGGCTCACCACAACATGAGGAATTGTATTAAAGGGTCGCAGCGTTAGGAGGCTGAGAACCACTGGCGTAGAGCAATATTTAGAAAATGTCCATGATCCACTGTTGGATGAAAAAGCTATCTCAAAACTGTGTTTTAAAACTATATCGATGCAAAAAAAAAAAAAAAGCGGTAATTAGGACTAAGACATAGAATTACTGTTTTTACTTTCTTCTTTGTGACCAAATTTTCCAGCTTCATAATCATCTAGTACCTTTTAAGAAATCAATTTAAAAATCAATACATAGTCAAGGCCTGAGGGTCTGATGCCTAGCAGTGTCAGATCTCCCTGGGAGGGGCGGCCACTGGCAAACAAATAGAGGCGTGAACCTGCTGCTGCCAAGGCCAGGGAGCCAATGACCTCTGGGGCTGACCATGAGCGCCCTCAGCAAAAGGAGGAGATCGCCCCGCCCCTCTCCACTGTGGGCCCTGCCCACTTCCCTCTTTGCTTAGAAGCTCTGCTGCTGTGAGGCCCTGGCCCAGGGCCTGGGTCCCCCGGGAAGGCTCCACTTATTCTGGCCAGGACTAAAACCGGAGTTACAGAGGCGGACACTCTCAGGACTGTGATCAGAGGTCTTGTTCCAGCTTTACAAGCCATTCACTGTCTGGCTCCTGCTGACTTCTTGGTCCAAGTTTTCCGTGATTCTCCACAGCCCTTCGTTCCAGAAAAGCCATTTGCCTCTCGCTGTCCTCTGTCCCCATGATGTATTTTCCTCCTTGTCCTCATTTTCCAAACTTTTCTTTCCCATCCTGTGCTCCAGAAACATCTTTTCTTTGTTCCAAACTTACAGATGATGCTGACAGAACTGATGATAGTGTTCATGAAACTGCTGTAAATTTGGATGTAATAGTAATAACAATAACAGCTACCATTTATTTAGCTGAATCCCATTTAATCTCCGTATAGCTCAAGCTGGCCTTCTTTACAGATCAACATCTTAAGGTTCAATAAGTAAAGTAGCTTTTCTGAGGTCCCACCGTCAGTGAATGGTGGAAACAAACTTCCGACCCTGGTCTGTCTGTGCAACTCACAAAGCACTTCCACATTCATGACCTCCCATACCAGGGCTGGGAAGGTATGACCATCCCTGTTTCACATCTGACAATCTTGGTCTTCTGAATCTTCTGTGCAGAAACACTGAGTATGCAGACAGACCAGTCCTGGCTGCCTTGGTGCCAGGCTTCACACTAGTGTGGGATACGCCAATTCTGCATTCATCAGTGCCCAGGAAAGACACCAATGGAAAAGTCGCCCAGTGCATGGAATCTCCCCTGTGTATATGTTTATGATATAGGTGAACATATGCAACAGTCTAATGAAAAAGCATCTGCCAATAAGTTGGGTCGAATGAGATTTAAGGTTAAATTTAAGGAGGAATAAATAACTTTGCTTATTTTTCTAAAAATACAAACAAACCAGCAAAACTCGCTGAGGTTCTATGAATGGGGTGTTGAAGTCTTCCCATTGTAAAGGTGTGATCTTTGATTCCTGTTACATGGAATTAACACTACATCTGTGAGGAGTCCTGTGTTCCAGAGTAAATATGCTAATGAGCCAGTGAACAGTGATTATTTGCAGGTCTGAGTGGCTTGTCCCCACACCCTACAGTTCCAGACAGTCACATGAAATATTTGATCTCTTTCTTCCTGACAAAATACTCATGGGCCATGAATTGGTTGTGTGTGTCCCAAGGCACAACCAGCCCTGTGGGTGACTTCTTCATTAGCTTCTTAGACTTGGCAACTTTCAGTCAAGTATCCCAGGAGAAGCATAAAGTGGCCCGTAAGTGGAATGAATTTTCAGGAAACCCTCGAGCCAGAGCCTTTGATTCCACCTGTCCCCAGGACTGGGTCTCAGACCACTTTCAGGCACACTGAGCTCAGCCAAGTCTTGTATTCTGCTCTAGGCGTGGTGAGGAGGAAGATTGCTCCAAAGGTATAGTGTGGGTCTGACTTGAGGAACTGCATTGAACAGGTTGCTATAATGCATAGTGTAGTCTTTACACACACACCTGCCATTCTTGTTTTATTGTGGCATTCATGTGACTACAGTTTTTGTTTTGTTTTATTTTTGTGCATGAGGGTTGACTGAATTAAAGAACATCTTTTTCACAGGTGCTCTGGATAGCAGGTGAACGAATGTGGTCCCACACTTAGAACAATTCGTGTGACTATATAGGAATGGAACCATAATTTAAAATGGACTTATTACATTTGATAATTAAGGAATTCTTTTATACAGTACTGCAAAGTAAGGACTCTTTTAAAAGTACTCAGCCCTTAAATTTTTTGTTAACAACTTTCTTGAGCTATCACATATTTTGTAATTCATTTGTTTAAAGGGTGCAAGTCAATAGTTTTTAGTATATTCACAAAGTGGATGGCCATCACTATAATCAATTTTAGAACATTTTCATCACCTGCAAAGGAAGCCCTGAACCTTTTATCTACCACTGCCTAATCTTCTTACTGTACCTCCCAGTCCTAGGCAGCTACTAATCTTTCCATCTTCATAGATTTGCCTGTCCTGGACATGGCATATAAATGGAGCCATACAATATGTGGTCTTTTGCAACTTGCTTCTTTCATGTGGTGTAATGATTTCAAGGTTCATCCATGTGTGGCATGTGTCAGTCCCTTACTCCTTTTTATGACAAATAATAGTCCATTGTAGTGATGATAGATTACATTTAGTTGACCCATCTGTTGATGGACATTGGGTTCTTTCCACCTTTTGGCTATTATGAATAATGCTGATATAAACATTTGTGGGCAAGTTTTTATGTGAACATGTGTTTTAAGTTCTCATGGGTATATACCTAGGAATGTGTTCAAATAACTAATAGGGGGTCATTAGGCTGAGATAGCTCCACCACCTCGGATTCCTATGTAAACAAACTAAAACCCAAGTCGGTGTAAACAGTAAACTGAAACTTCAGTTTAACCAATCAGAAAAAACCACCTAACCCTTTTTTAGGGACTTTCCACTGTAACCAATCAAATATTTTCTTTGTCTTGCTTCCACAGACATCTTATAAAAGTTTCCCCTTACACTTACTGAACTGTTTGTGGTCTGGTGCTGCTGGATTCATGAATCACTGAAAGCTGAAATAAACTTATTGAAATTTTAATGTGCCTCAGTTTATTTTATTTTATTTCTTTTTTTTTTTATAGAGACAGAGTCTCAATTTATCCCCCTCGGGAGAGTGCTGTGGCATCACACAGCTCCCAGCAACCTCCAACTCCTGAGCTTAGGCGATTCCCTTGCCTCAGCCTCCTGAGTACCTGGGATTGCAGGCGCCCACCACAACGCCCAGCTATTTTTTTGTTTTGCAATTCGGCTGAAGCTGGGTTTGAACCCATCTCCTTCTGTATAAGGGGCTGGCACCCTTCTCGCTGAGCCACAGGCGCCACCCATGCCTCAGTTAATTTTTTAATAAGTGGAATTTCTGGGTCAAATGGTAACTCAATGTTTACAGTGGAGGAACTGCCAGACTGTTTTCCAAGGTAGGTAACACCACTTTACACTCCCATCAGCAACATATGAGAGTTTTGCTCCATCCACATTTTCACTAACACTTGTTATTATCTGTTTTTTTGTCTAAAGCAATAAAAGTGGGTGTGAAATAGTACTCCATTATTTTGATTTGCATTTCCCTGATGGTTTGAGCATCTTCTCACGTGCTTTTATGTTTCTATATCTTCTTTGAACAAATATCTATGGACAATGTTTGCCCACTTTTAAATTGGGTTATTTATCTTCTTATTGAGTTGTAAGAGCTCTTTATATGTTCTAGTTACAAGTCCCTTATCAGATATATGATTTGCAAATATTTCTTCCTTTCTGTTATTCTGTGTATTATTTTTTACTCTAGTGCACGTTGAAGCATGAAAGTTTTTAATTTTGATAAAGTCCAATTTATTTTTTCTTTTGTTGTTCACACTTTTGGTGTTGTATCTCAGAAACCACTGTCAAATCCATGGTCAGGAAGATTTACTTTTATGTTTTCTTCTAAGAGTTTTCTAGTTTTAGCTCTTAAGTTTAGGTTTTGATTCATTTTTAGTAAGTTAGGAGTCCAAATTCATTCTTTTACTTACGGTTATCTAGTTATCTCGTTGAAAAGATTATTCTTTCTCTTATTTAGTTGTACTGCAAATGTGAAAACTTGTGGATTCTTGGTTCTGTTCCATTGATCTGTCTCTCTCTTTTTTTTATTGAATCATAGCTGTGTACATTAGTTCAATCATGGGGTACAGCGTGCGGGCCTCACATACAATCTGATATATTTTCATCCGCCTGTTCGACATAACTAACGTTCATGAGATTTTCTTGTTTACTGTGTGAAAACATTTGTGTTCTGCATTTAGTAGGTTTCTCCTGACCCTTCAAGCATATTAATTTCTTATTCCCTTCATAATCAACAGACACAACCCACAGATGGTAACTCAAAAAAAAAATATTAAGTACGTCACTTAATATACATTTCTGATGTTAAAAAGTACTAATGAGAAATGCCTTATTGTGGTGACATGAGGGGGCAGGGAGAGAGAAGCCATATGGATATCTAGCAAAGAGTATTTCAGGCAAAAGAAACAGCAAGTGCAATGGCCTGGTCAGAGATTCAGCTGGTATAGTCACCAAGCCTGTGGCTGGGGGGCAGTGAATGAGGGACAGCATGGAAGATGAGAGCAGTGAGGTGCAAGATCACAGGGGATATATGTCGCTGTGACACCGTGGCTTTCATTCAAAATCAGAATGCTGTATACTTTCTTTTGCAGTACCCAGAGAATACTTTTCTTATTAAAATAAAAGAATATGGGTGGTGCCTGTGGCTCAGTGAGTAGGGTGCTGGCCCCATATACCCAGCGTGGTGAGTTCAAACCCAGCTCTGGCCAAACTGCAACAACAACAACAAATAAATAAAAATAAATAAAAATATATATATATACATATACACACACATACATATATAGAGAGATAGAACTCACAAGGAAAATCTTAATGCAATCCAAAAGCAAATAAATACTCCTCCCCCCACCCAAAACAGAAAAAGTTCAACTCATATTCTCTGGTTACAGGTAATAAAAGTAAATGTTTATGGCAACAAGCAAAGATCCCTGTCAACTTCAACTATAGCAACTCTTTCTGACCAGGTGTGGTGGCTCACCTCTATAATCCTAGCCCTCTGGGAGGCTAGGGCAGGAGGATCACTTGAGGACAGAAATTTGAGGTTGCAGTGAGCTATGTTGACACCTTGGCATCCTAGCCTGAGAGACAGGCTCAAAAGAAAACAAAGAACTTTTTCCCTCTTTCTAATGCCTAATGCAAGTCTTAGGTCAAACAAATTAAAAACGAAGTAACAGAATATCTAAATATTCTATATCAGAGGCCAGGCACAGTGGCTCACTCCTAGCACTCTGAGAGGCTAAAGTGTTGGACTGCTTAAGTGTGAGACAGTTTTTCTATTAAAAATAGAAAACTAGCCAGGCACTATGGTTCCTGACTCTAGTCCCAGCTAATTGAGAGGTTGAGATAAGAGAATCGCTTGAGCTCACGAGTTTAAAGTTGCTATGAGCTATGACAATGCCACAGCACTCTATCCTCTACCCAGGGCGACAGAGTAGTACTCTGTCTCAAAAAATAAATAAATAAATGAGTAAAATAAAATAAAATTTAGAATGCAGCATGTAAAATACAATCACTTTTGTGTTTAAAATAAAAAAGCAGGCCAGGTGCAGTAGCTCATGTCAATTTGTAATCCCAGCACTTCAGGAGGCTGAGGTGGGACGATTGCTTGAGACCAGGAGTGCAAGACCATCCTGGACAATCTAGTGATACCCTGTCTCTACAAAAAAATAAAAACAGTTAGCCCTGTGTGGTGCTGCATGCTGGTCATCCCAGCTTTTCAGGATGATTGCTTAAGCCCAAAAGTTGGAGGCTACAGTGATCTATGATGATGCCACTGCACTCTAACCCAGGCCACAGAGTAAGAATCTGGCTCAAATTTTGAGCAAGCATCTCTCTTTGTTGCCCAGGCTTGTCACAAACTGCTATGTTCAAGCAATCCTCCTACCTAAGCCTCTGGAAGAGAGTTACAGATACATACCACTGTGCCTGACTCAGAAGTAAACTTATTAATGTGCATGCATGATTTCTGGAATGATATTCGAGAAACTGCTAACAGAAAATATTACTTTAGGGGAGGTAGATTGGGGTCTGTGGTAGAAAGGAGTTATTTTATATGCTATTTTGAACAACTGAATTTTTTATAAACATGTTCAGATATTGCTTTTCAAATTAAAAATAAATTAAAATTTTCTTGCTGAATTAGATAATAAAGAAACACCAAAATTCGGAAAAGTATAAAAAGGCCAGGCACGGTATTACACGTACAATCCTAGCATGCTAGGAGGCCGAGGCGAGTGGACTGCTTAAGTTCGAAGTTCAAGACCAGCCTGAGCAACAGTGAGACCCTATCACCACCAAAAATAGAAAAACTAGGTAGGTGTTGTGGCAGGTGCCTGTAGTCCCCGCTACATGGGAGGCTGAGTCAAGAGGATAGCTTAAGCCAGGTTTGAGGTTGCTGTGAGATATGATGACACTATGGCGCTATACCAAGGGCAAAGGAGTGAGACTCTGTCTCAAAAGAAAAGAAACATACAAAAAAATCACCAGTTAAGTGACCAAATATAAAAAATCTACAAAAAACAAGTGGGTTCAGCAACCCCCATAATTACATTAAAAAATATTCTTTGTCTAAATAAATGAAAAATTTCTCTCCAAAACAAAATAAAAACCAAGAAATAAAAAGTCCCCCCAAATACAATATAAAATCCTCAAGAAAGGGAGGTAAGGATTCCCTAGGTTATCTGATTCCTCAAATCTATGACACAGATAACCCAGAGGTGGCCCACAGCACCACTCACTGCAGTCAACACCAGGTTCATGGTCTACCTACCGAATCAGCTGCCAAATGGTTATTTGAATTGGTGAACTCCGACACCAGCTCATCAGCTACTTCATTATATGACGTTGTGCCTTTTCGCTGAACTTTCTCACACACTTTCATTGAAAAATGTCTCAAGCCTTTTCCATTTTTATCTCCTTTTTTGCTTCGTTTGCTAGAAGAGAAAAAAATTATACTCCGTTACACTTTTAGAGGTTTCCTTTACAAATTTCTGTAATGTAAGAAGATACTAACTTAAGTTTTGCTTTGAGTGGCAAAATTTAAATTCAGTAGAGGTGAGAAAACATTTTTAAACTTAACTTTTGCCTTAAGAGCTTAATAAATTATGAAATTGGAGTGTTTTCCTATTCACATCATTTATTCAACAAATAATTTAATGGCCGGTTACTAGGTTGTGCCAGAAACTCTTCTAGAATATGCAGTTTATATATTGAGAATAAATCAGTGAAGAAAGGCAAAAACCCTGCCTTTGCACAGCTTATGTACTAGCCAGTACTTATCTTTTTATAGTCCGTGTATATTATAATTTTTTTCCCTGAAATTAAAAACACAGCCATGCAGCACAGACTGATGTTACAGTCAATGACGAGCCACATATACGACAGCGGTCCTGTAAGATTATAATGGACCTGGAAAATTCCTACCACCTAGTGATGTCAAACCCATCAACACATCATAGCACAACTCATTATTCAAGTGTCCGTGGTGATGCTACCATAAACAAACCTACTGTACTGCCAGCCACATAAAAATCTAGTAGATACAAATATGTACAGCACGTAGTACTTGATAATAATAAATGACTATGTTACTGGTTTCTGTACTTACTACTTTTTTTTTTGAGAAGAGTTTCACTCTGTTACCCCAACTAGAGTGCCACAGCATCAGCCTTGCTCACAGCAACCTCAAATGTGTAGGCTTAAGCGATCCTCCTCTCTCAGCCTCTCAAGTAGCTGGGACTACAAGCACCCACCACAACACCTGGCTAATTTTTCTATTTTAGTAGAGATGGGGGTCTTGATCTTGCTCAGGCTGGTCACGAACTCTTGAACTCAAGTGATCCTCCCTCTCAGCCTCCCAGAATGCTAGAGTTAGTCACTGTATCTGGCCTATGCTTACTATACCTCTAATTATTATTTCGGAATATATTTTATCTATTTATAAAAGAAAAGTTAACTATAAAGCAGCCTCAGGCAGGTCCTTTGGGTGTCCAGAAAAAGGCACTGTTATCATAGGAGATGACAGCCCCATGTGCGTCACTGCCCCTAAAGACCTTCCAAGGGGATGGATGTGGAGGTGGAAGACAGTGAAGCTGACAATTCTGACACTGAGTGGGCTTAGGCTAATGTATGTATTTAAATCTCAGTTTAAAAAACTTTTTAAAGGCTTGGCGCCTGTGGCTCAACGGGCTAAGGCACCAGCCACGTACACCTGAGCTGACAGGTTCGAATCCAGCCTAGGCCCAACAAACAACAATGACGGCTGCAACCAAAAAATGGCCGGGCGTTGTGGCGGGCGCCTGTAGTCCCAGCTACTTGGGAGGCAGAGGCAGGAGCCTCGCTTGAGCCCAGGAATTGGGAAGTTGCTATGAGCTGTGATGCCATAGCACTCTATCCAGGGTGACAGCTTGAGGCTCTGTCTCAAAAAAAAAAAAAAAAACTTTTTAAAGTAAAAAATATTAAAAATATAGAAAAAAGCATACAGAGGCCAAGTGCCAAGTGTATAGGCTCATGTCTATAATCCTATTCTTTTTGTGTGAGTTTGGAAACAGAGTACCACTCTGTTGCCCTGGGCAGAACGCCATGGTGTCACTGTAGCTCACAGCAACCTCAAAGTCTTGGGTTCAAGCGATCCTCTTAATTTAGCCTCCCAAGTGGCTGGGACTACTGGTGCCTGCCACAAAACCCAGCTAGTTTTTCTATTTTTAGTACAGATAGGGTCTCACTCTTGTTCAGGGTGGTCTTGAACTCCTGAGCTCAAGCAACCCACCTGCCAGAGAGCTAGGATTTACAGGAGTGAGGTATTGTGCGCGGAGCCCAGAACAAATCCTTTAAATAAAGTACTTAGTTGTGTGAAGTTTGGATTCGGTCAATGAGCCACACTTGAGGATCTAAAGGGCCATAAGTGGCCTCCAGGATGCAGGTTCCCCATACCTGTGTAAACCTTCAATTTCTCTTATCATGGGCTGGTAGGTAACAAAGAGTTCTGGATCAGCACTAGTGCATGAACCACAACTGCGTCTGTCTGCTTAGAATTTCTCTTCTTTTGTTTATCCTTTCTAAACTGTTACATTAGACTTTTTTTTTTTGAGACAGAGTCTCTCTATGCCACCCTCGGTAGAGTGGCATCACAGCTCACAGCAATTTCACTCTTGGGCTTAAGCGATCACAGCTCACAGCAACCTCCAACTCCGGGGCTTAGGAGATTCTCTTGCCTCAACCTCCCAAGTAGCTGGGATAACAGGCGCCTGCCACAACACCTGGCTATTTTTTTTGTTGCAGTTGTCATTGTTATTTAGCTGGTCCGGCCAGGTTCGAACCTGCCAGCCTGGGTGTATGTGGCCAGCGCCCTACCCTCTGAGGTATGGGTGTTGAAAACATTTGACTTTTTTAAAAGATGTAACTGTGTGGGTAAATTATAGTATTTTTTTTTTTTTTTTTTGAGACAGAGCCTCAAGCTGTCACCCTAGGTAGAGTGCCGTGGCATCACAGTTCACAGCAACCTCAAACTCCTGGGCTTCAGTGATTCTCTTGCCTCAGTCTCCCAAATAGCTGGGATTACAGGCACCCGCCACAAAGCCCAGCTATTTTTTGGTTGTAGTTGTCATTGTTGTTTAGTGGGACAAGGCTGGATTCGAACCCGCCAGCTCTGGTGTATGTAGCTGGAGCCTTAGCCACTTGAGCTACAGGCACCGAGCCATAAATTATAGTATTTTTATGTATAATTTCATTTACTGGTGATAAAAGAAACATAACATTTTATGTAAAAATACAGAGTTTGATAGGGTTGAAATTATTGCTTTAGGAACTATGATTTTTGTGATTTAGCTTAATCTATAAAAGATGGGCAGAAAAAGCACCATAAGAGCCCACAACAGGGGAAAGAAAAGCTTTCCTTTCCTTTTCTTCTGATACAGTCCTCTTCTACCATCTGGTGACTTAAAACACTAATTATTGAGAATTACCTGGATACTGTGTTTAAAATCTCCCTAAATTTGTACAGCCAGGCGTTGTGGCGGGCGCCTATAGTCCCAGCTAATTGGGAGGCTGAGGCAAGAGAAATGCTTAAGCCCAGGAGTTGGAGGTTGCTGTGAGCTGTGACCGGCACTCTATTGAGGGAGACATAGTGAGACTCTGCCTCAAAAAAAAAAAGAAAAGAAAATTTCCCCTAAATTGTGTAATGTAAATTTCAATGTGTAAGTATAATATACATAAAGTACACAAACTATTGGAGTTTAGTGCCTCCACCTAACTACTGCCACCCCAAACCCCACCTCAAAAAACTATTACCATGATCTCTATCACTATAGATTAGTTTTGCCTATTTTGAACTTCATGTAAGTTAAAATTATATCTCATGTATACAGCTTAGGAGACAATAACCAAAGCAAACAGGCAAACTTCAAAATGGGAAAAGATATTTGCATATTATGAATTGGACAAAAGATTGGTAACTAGTATCTACAGAGAACTCAAATTAATCAACAGTGAAAGAGCCAACAATCCCATGTATTACTGGGCAAGAAACATGAATAGAATATTTTCTAAATAAGACAGATGAATGGCTAACAAACATATGAAACATGCTCAACATCCCTAATCATCAAAGAAATGCAAATCAAAACCACCCTGAGATCTCACCTAACCCCAGTGAGAATGGCCCACATCACAAAGTCCCAAAGCTACAGATGCTGGTGTGGATGTGAAGAGAAAGGAACACTTTGACACAGCTGTTAAGACTGCAAACTAGGCTCGGCGCCTGTGGCTCAACAGGCTAAGGCACCAGCCGTGTACACCTGAGCTGGTGGGTTCGAATCCAGCCCGGGCCCACCAAACAACAATGACGGCTTCAACCAAAAAATGGCCAGGTGTTGTGGCGGGCGCCTGTAGTCCCAGCTATTTGGGAGGTGGAGGCAAGAGACTCGCTTGAGCCCAGGAATTGGAGGTTGCTGTGAGCTGTGATGCCACAGCACTCTATCCAGGGTGACAGCTTGAGGCTCTGTCTCAAAAAAAAAAAAAAAAGACTGTAAACTAATACAACCTTTTTTGGAAGGAAGTATGAGAATCCTCAAAGAACTCAAATTAGACCTCCCATTTGATCCTGCAATCTCATTACTGGGCA
>CAUYON010109406.1:0-10771 GCA_963573935.1 Arctocebus calabarensis
CAAGTAAAGGAATTATAGGATCAAATGGCAGGTCTATTTTTAGAACTCTGAGTATTCTCCAAACGTCTTTCCAAAAGGAATATATTAGTTTGCATTCCCAGCAGCAATGTAGAAGTGTTCCCTTTTCTCCACATCCAGCAAACACCTCTGGTTTTGGGATTTTGTTGTGTGGACTAATCTTACTGGAGTTAGATGATATCTCAAGATAGTTTTGATTTGCATTTCTCTGATGATTAAGGATGATGAGCATTTTTTCATGTGTCTGAAGGCTGTGCACCTATCTTTTTTAGAGAAGTTTCTCTTCAAATCTTTTGCCCATCCTAAGATGGGATCACTTGTTCTTTCCTTGCTAATACGTTTGAGTTCTCTGTGGATTCTGGTTATTAAACCTTTGTCTGAGGCATAATCTGCAAATATTTTCTCCCATTCTGAGGGCTCTGCTTGCTATACTTACTGTGTTCTTGGCCATGCAGAAGCTTTTTAGTTTTATCAGGTCCCAATAGTGTATTTTTGATACTGCTTCAATTTCCAGGGAGGTGGAGAGGTTCCTCCTCATAAAGTATTCACCCAGGCCAATTCTTTCAAGAGTTTTCCCTGCACTTTCTTCCCTGTATTTTTATAGCTTCATGTCTTAAGTTTAAATCTTTAATCCAGTGAGTCTATCTTCGTTAGTGGTGAAAGGAGTGGGTTCAATTTCAGTCTTCTGCAGGTCGACAGCCAGTTCTCCCAGCTGAATAGGGAGTCATTTCCCCACTGAATGTTCTTAATTGACTTGTCAAAAAGTTCAAATAGCGGTAAATAGCTGGGTTCATCTCTTGATTCTCTATTCTGTTCCAAACATCTACCTCTCTGTTTTTGTGCCAGTACTATGCTATTTTGATCACTATTGATTTATAGTACAGTCTCAGGTCTGGTAGCGTGAGTCCTCCTACTTTGTTTATCTGCTGCGTACAAGAGTCTCATCTTACCTTAAAAGATAAATATAGACTCAAGGTGAGGGGATGGTCATCTATATTCTAGGCAAATGGAAAGCAGAAAAAAGCAGGTATTGCAATTTTATTCGTAGATAGGCTTAAAACCAGGAGGGGGATTTCTTAACCTCTTTTGGGTTGGCCTCTATAAAACTTCATCCTTGGCTTGGCGCCTATAGCTCAGCGGCTAGGGTGCCAGCTACATACACCAGAGCTGGTGGGTTCGAATTCAGCCCAAGCCTGCCCAACAACAATGACAATTACAACCAAAAAAATAGCCGGACGTTGTGGCAGGGACCTGTAGTCCCAGCTACTTGGGAAGCTGAGACAAGAGCATTGCTTAAGCCTAAGAGTTTGAGGTTGCTGTGAGCTGTGACACCATGGCACTTTACCGAGGGTGACAGTGAGACTCTGTCTAAAAAAATAAAATAAGTAAAATAAAATAAAAAAAACTTCATCCTTAGTGTCATGGTAGAGGTGATTCTGGTCTTTCCTGGAAGTGACCAAGCTCTCTGACAATCTCCTTACTAGACTCCTTTCTACCAGGGTGTACCTTCCTACCAGCCTAGCCAGCAGTCTTTAGGATCTGTTGGTCCTTGGAGCTGTCATTTTGTTGTATGAAGTCTTTCTGTCCCTTTTTCTCCTTTAATCCAACTCAAACCTCTCATGTACAATGTGGAGATGTGATGCAGGAGGAAACTGAAGGAGTTGGCAGTGTTTTGGCGCAGTCGAAAAGCACCAGGCTGAGAGCAAGTCTGAGTTTGGGTCTGCCATGAATTTTCTGTGGCCAGAGACAACTTACTACACTTCCAGAAGCTCTACTTGCTGCTTCTGTAGATGAAAGGATTAGATTAGACCATGTCTATGTTCCTGTTTTCAAACTCTTATCTCCTCCTTTTACCACTTACCGGAGTCTTGCGGGCTTAAAAGTAGATACATTCTTGCCTACTGGGCAAGGAACTGCCCAGTGCCTCCCATTGCCTTTCAGGGCCTTACAGATAAGCCCCTTCGGTAAGTGTCCTAACTAAGAGCTTGGGCCTCCTTCCCCTAAAGCAGTGATTCTTAGCCAAGGGCAATTCTGCTGCACTGACTCTAACTTTACCCACTCCCAGGCACATTTGGCAAGGTCTGAAGACAAAACTGGGGGGTGCTACCAGCATCTAGTGGGTAGAGGCCGGAGATTCTGTTATACATCCTACAATGCACCGTAGACAAACCACACAGCAACAGTTATCCAGCCCCAAATGCCAAAGTTGAGAAACTCTTCCTCTGTGAAGGGAATCAGACTTGGATTTTTATGGGACCTTCATAGCAGACCCAATCTAGCAAAGTAAAAAAATCTCCTTATAATGACTTTGGGGGAGTAAAGCTATAGAGAAGAGTAAAATTTAGGGGGAAGGTGAAGGAACTCCTCAGGCGCACTCTCATTCTCTGAATCAGGCAAGCTGCTCAGAAGTGGTCTGCAGTTGTTTAGTTTGAATTTTGAAGTGGAACCCAGCCTTTCCCTGAATGGGATAATCTCTCTTGCCCCTGAGGTTTCCCACCCCAAGGTCCTTGTGACAGCCAGCTTTTAGCAGAGTCTGGTGAGGAATCAACATGAAGGTGTAGTGTGGTTGGTCCCTGGAAAAGCAGCAAGTCTGTCACTGTGACACCAAAGGAATTCCTGGTCTGTAGGTAGCTGTTCCTGCACATAGAGGGGCCTACATGGTTTTATTCTGTTTGCCCACCAACAGAGAGGGATTAGCCTTGAGGCAGAGTTCAGAGGAACTGACTTTGCTTAAGATGACTTACCACAAGCAAAATATAAATCAAACCAGGCATATAACTTTTGAAAGTGTTAGAAACAAATGAGTTGGGTTCCCCTAGCTCAGTGGTTAGGGTACCAGCCGCATGCAGTGGAGCTGGTGGTTTCAAACCCAGCCCAGGCCTGCTACTCAGGAGGCTGAGGCAAGAGAATCACTTGAGCCCAAGAGTTTGAGGTTGCCGTGAGCTGTGATGCCAGGGCACTCTACCAAGGGAGACAAAGTAAAACTCTGTTTTAATTTAAAAAAAGAAAAAGAAATTACTGAGTTCCATTTTTACGCTCTTCTTATTATGTTTAAAAATCAGTTTCTTTCAGGGACTATCATTTATGTACATGCAGCTTTTGACGAAATGTGATGCCGTAGTGTTAACCATCATTTTTGTTTTTAAAGTAGGCTCTTGTCCCAGGTATATGCTGCTGTTATTGAGGCTGTTTTGGCTGGCATTGCATGTTATGCTAAAACTTCCAGTCTAACAAAGGTAATTTAAACACTATGTTTCTCTTTCTGTAGTCATTATTTTAATGTAAAACATCCTACCCATTTGTTTATTCTTTGAACACCTGGGAGTATTTAACTTTTTTGTGTGTGAGCTTGTGCCTCTTTGGCACCAGGAGAAAGGTGCCCTTTGAGCCCTGAGCTGCTGCTGCCTGTGACCATGCTGCTGTTGTTTTGTGAGTGATAGCTAATCAGCGCTTCTTTGTCTGATTGTGTTAAAGAAAATCATTCTGTAGTGCACTGTTTTGTTTAATGGCTTAATAAACAAAAGACTTTTAAAAGTTAAAGAAAGGCTCGGTGCCTGTGGCTCAATGGGCTAAGGCACCAGCCACGTACACCTGAGCTGGCGGGTTCGAATCCAGACCAGGCCCACCAAACAACAATGACGGCTGCAACCAAAAAATGGCCAGGCGTTGTGGCAGACGCCTGTAGTCCCAACTACTTGGGAGGCGGAGGCAGGCGACTTGCTTGACCCCAGGAATTGGAGGTTGCTGTGAGCTATGATGCCACTGCACTCTATCCAGGGTGACAGCTTGAGGCTCTGTCTCAAAAAAAAGTTAAAGAAAAACAGATTATTCTACTGTGAAATTTAATTAAGTTGGGTAAGTTTGTATTGAGCTATATAGTTTGATTTCCCATAATTTAGTGTTTAAAAAGATAGCGAAATATTAGAAACTCTGACTTGCCTTTCCTAGACAAGCACATGTGTTCTCATTCTCTGACCATTATCTTCCTTGCTGTTTTGCGGTTAACCTGCCCTGCTGAGTTGGATTCCTATATCTGACCCAGTAAGGAGATGAGAAGAGTCGGCTTGATGCCTCCCAATGCAAATAGGACCTTTCCTGAAGGAAGCCATTTGACATTGGAAAGGTTGTATATGATGTAGATCTCAGAGAGACTGTAGCCGTAGTACCAGCTCCTTGCCCTCTCCCCTACTTACTGAACTCATATCCTAGTACTGTTTTGGGGTTTCTCCACCCTTTAGCTGCTACATGGCAGAAGACATATACAAAGCAGTGGGA
Organism: Arctocebus calabarensis; assembly: GCA_963573935.1. Classification (NCBI taxonomy): domain Eukaryota; kingdom Metazoa; phylum Chordata; class Mammalia; order Primates; family Lorisidae; genus Arctocebus; species Arctocebus calabarensis. The sequence goes on from CAUYON010109406.1 coordinate 4,294, forward strand.
TATCCCTCAATATCAGTTCTTATAACTTCACTTTTAAAGTGATCTTTGTAACTCTAGCTTTTTAGATATTCTTAGCATCTGGCTGAAACTCTTTTAAGGGTAGTGGTCCCTCCCCCAAAGCCAAGGGAGAGGAGAGGAGAAAGCACTTTTCAAGATCTCAATATTCCAATGGCATCATTCCAGCTGGTCACACCTTTCTAGCAGATCCAGTTCCAGTGCCACCTGCCCAAATGCAGTTTTGTCCTGTGAACCCAGCCTGAAGAAAGCATGTACCTATTTCCCTTAACATGATGCTTTCATTTTAATCTGTTGGTGTCTACAACATGTCACATAGAGGGAAAGGGCACAGAGTGCTTTTGGCCAAATGTTAGGAAGGCCCTTCCTATCTGTGATGTATATACTTTTTCCTGCTGTGAAAGCTAATTGTCTCTGTCTTGTTTTGATTTTACAGGCCAAGGAGATAGCAGAACAGACCCTGGGATGTGGGTTAGATTCCTTTGAGTTGATTCAGTTTAAGGCAGCCCTGCGGTAAGCAATGGCTGATGTTTTTTATAAGGAATTTGTTTGTTTTTTAAAAAGACTCTTTTGTTCCTTGTAAATTGTATCTCATCTCCCCTTTGAGAAATGTTTCAGTAAATATTGGGGTGTATGAAGGATAGAATTATTAGAGAATCCAAGAAACCCAAGATGGAAGAGCTATATGAAAGAGTCACACACAGTTTCTGAGGCTCAAATATGCGCCAGATTAGCACCAGAACCACAAGAAACCTGCTAGGCCTGGGCTCTAAGGTTAAAACACTGAAACTAGGGGCTTGAATGGTGAGATTTGCTAAGGGCAGGGCCATGGGCACAGGAAGATAGTCACTGCTTAGAAGAGACTCGCCGTAGTCTCACCTGTCTTTCATATGGTAGAAACCCTGGGCCTAGCCATATCCCAGAGTCTAGATGGTCTGGGACTCAGGCTTCCTGGCAGTGTTCCCATTACTTCTCCCAGCATATCACAGTGGATCTTTGTGTGTTCTTTGCTAAATCAAGCCAGACACATGACTTTTAAAAGGTTTAGATAACTAAATTTTCATGAATCCAGTCCACTTAATCCACTGCCCCACTTGAGAACCATTTTGTGCACTTTTATGGAAAGGATACAAAAAGCACCAATGTTTAAGAATACTTCTGGGGTGACTCCTGTGGTGCCTCACTTTCACACCTATAGTCCTGGACAGTAAGAAGGAACATTCGAAAGGTAAGTCAGTCAATTGACCTAATAAGAGGGATTCTGTTGCTGCCTCTCCAGGTGTGGGGGAAAGATCCAGATCTCTGTGGTGAAAGGCTTTAGAATTGTTTCAGGTCTCTCTTCCCCAGGGTCTTCTCAATCTTGTTGCTCTGGCTATGAAAGGGGAGAGATGGAGGAAGCCTGTCCCCTTTAAAGCCTTGTGCTGCCCTGCACTGTCTTTTTCTACTAGACATGAGTTTGAGAAAATTCTTCCACTTGGCAGCTGTGTACCTTGGGCAAGATATCTGCAGCTGTTTACTCAGCTTTTCACCTTGTACAGAGATTGGACATATAAATGTTAGCTGCAGTGACCATCAACATGGCTGACATAGTCATTCCATTCCATTCCTGAGACACAGAGGCAGGATCATGATTGGGATTCAGACACTGGCTCCATGCCTGCTGGTAGCTTGGGACCTGGGAAAGGTATCTAAAATATCTAAGGTAGGCTCGGTGCCTGTAGCTCAGTGAGTAGGGCACCAGCCACCGCCAAGGCTGGTGGGTTCGAGCCCAGCCTGTACCTGCTAAACAACATTGACAACTGCAACAAAAAAATAGCTGGGCATTGTGGCAGGTGCCTGTAGTTCCAGCCACTTGGGAGGCTGAGGCAAGAGAATAGCTTAAGCCCAAGAGTTTGAGGTTGCTGTGAGCTGTGATGCCACGGCACTCTACCGAGAGCAACATAGTGAGACTCTCTCAAACAATAAATAAATAAAATAAAATATCTAAGGTAAATCTGCATAAAGCAAGGGTGACACACACTAAGTGGCTTTGAGTGTCCTGAGCAGGTGTGCTGTACAAGCAATGTCTGGGGAGGTTACCAGCCGAGGAGTCAGCAATAGCAGACTGACTTTTATTTTGTTTTATTCTGATCTACAGCTCCAAGATGGATTTTCACATACATGCTGTGAATAATCAGGGAAGGTAAGCAGAGGGTGGTGCCTGTGGCTCAGGGTATAGGGTGCCGGCCCCATATACCAGAGGTGGTGGATTTGAACCCATCCCCGTCCAAAAACTGCAATAACAAAAAGAAAAAAGAGAGGAGAGGCTAGCTACCCTGTAGTGGCTGACAGAGAAGGTCTTCTGGCAGTTCCACACTTGGCAGTGCCATCGCTCAACGGCTGGGCTTGGGGCCGTGCTCATCTGAGCCTTATATCCTGAGTGCCTCCCTCTGAGAGGCTGAGGAGCAGGGGTCAGGGGTGGACATAATTCACCTTAATGGCCCACATACTAATTCTACATACATTAAGCCAGTGTATTGAAAATACCTAAGAGAAATCTGAGTCTATGAGTTGTTGCCAAATTGCAAAAAGAAAACATAGTAAATTTCAGTACATTTATAAACTCTTCAGCATATGTCTCTCTCGTCACTTTTCTCTTCTAGAATTGTGCCTCTAGACAGTGAAGATAGCTTATCCTTTGTGAAGACGGTAAGCCGAGCTATTAGAGGTCATCTGGCTGGGAATGGTCTATGGAGGGACATCTACAAGGAGTGAGGTGGGAGAGGGTAGGAGTCTTGGGTAGCCCACCCCTTACCTAAAGAAACTGGTCTGTTCTCAGAACTATCCCTGCTTGTGTTGATGCTGTGCTTTCTGAGGGACCCATGCAGTTGTGCCAGGTCCACCCACATCCACACTCCCATCCCTAGGCTTCCCCAAGGTCCAGTGTTGACTGAGGGGGCAGGAGGAACCTCTTTCTGAGGTTATGAAGTCTTCCTACAGATAGCTGGGATTGCTCTGACCACATGTGGAATGTAAGCTGAGGACAAGCCTGCCTTGAACAGCACACCAACAAGTTTTCAGTGGCTTCTTTATGTTCCAAACCCTGTGTTGATGCCCTTAATGAGTACCTAGGAGAATTAATTACAGCTTTGTGTCACGTGACTTTTCAGTCAGTTGTGGACTATGCATACAGTGATGGTCCTATGTGATTATATTACCACAGTTTTACTGTACCTTTTCTATGTTTAGATATATTTGGACACAAATATTTACTATTGTGGTATGGTTTTCTACAGTATTCAATACCGTAACATGCTGTGCAGGTTTGCAGCCAAAGAACAATAGGCCATACCATATAGCCTGGGTGTAGAGTAAAATCTAGAAATTTATAGAAACATAAAGATACTCTTCTCAACTCGGCACCTCTGGCTAAGTGGTTAGGGCAATAGCCACATACACCGAGGCAAGAGGTTTCAAACCTGGCCTGGGCCTGCTAAACAACAATGACAACTGCAATGACAACAACAACAAAATAGCTGGGCATTGTAGCAAGCACTTGTAGTCCCAGCTACTTGGGAGGCTAAGGCAAGAGAATCATTTAAGTTGGAGGTTGCTGGGAGCTATGATAACTCAGCACTCTACTGAGGGTGACTTAATGAGACTCTTGTCTCCAAAAAAAAAGGATACTCTTCTAGCCCAAATGTATCTCTGACCAAGGCTTCTTGCAAGGGAGCCTGGGTGATCCTGAAGTCATCTCCCAATTCAAAGATGTATTTAGGATAATTCCACCAGTTTTTTTTTAGAAACTCTAGTAGTCTTTGTTACATGCCTTAAAGCAATATTTTGTGGTCTCTTTCTTATGGATGTCTCCTTGGAGATTTTGGGCTAACAACTGATCTAACTCTCGTTTCTCATTTGATACACACAGGCTTGTATGACTGTCTATGACGTTCCTGACTTGCTGGGAGGAAAGGGGTGCTTAGGATCTGTGGTCTTCTCAGAATCATTTTTGACATCTCAGATCTTAGTTAAAGAAAAGGGTAAGTGAATGTGATCTTTGGAAAGAAAACCTTGAACCTTTTTCTTTTTCGGCAAAGTAAACCATAAACCAAGATAAAAGACTATCCATAAACTGGTGAAAATATTAGAACACTTAGAAAATATTAGAAACAAAGGACATACAGGGTATCCTAAAGGTTGCCATATATGTATACATAAGGAAAAATGGAAAATTGTAGCTAAATATACCTTTATTTACAAAATATTCATTATAAAATTTTACAAAATGTTCACGAGTGATTTCTCTATGTGTTGATATATAAATATAAAAAATATTAAAGATATAAAATATGTGAGTTAATTTTGCCTGTTGACATTTTAAATATGTATTCCTGTAGTACTTATACTTCCTTGATAAAAATTAAATGTAAAAATAACTAATTCCCAGGACACATTCATTTAAATGTGTATTTCTATTCTAAAAAATGCTAAATGGAGAAACTTTTCTTCATCCCCTCATTAGTCTCTCTGTCCAGAGATGAGAAAGTTTTAGTTTTCTGCAGGCATCAGACTTTTTATACTGATAAGAGGGGGCCTTCCTCCTGAAAAAGGAAGAATGTTTACTTACTGTCTGGGGTCTGCAAGGGAGGTTGAGGTAATGTGGGGGGTAACAGGCGTGTCTTTGGTTTTCCTGCAGATGGCACTGTCACCACAGAAACCAGCTCCATAGTCTTGACAGCAGCTGTACCCAGATTCTGCTCCTGGCTGGTTAGTGTCATTTATCAAGTAGAAGTGGACTTAAACATGGAGAAATTTGGAAGAACATTTGAGGAAGAGCTTCTTCATTGGGTCTCTAGTGGAATGTCAGATCCTGAGCTGGTGGTTATTCAGGAATTGAAGGGTTGTTTTGTTTGTTTGGGTTTTCTTCGTGTGTGTGTATGTGTGTGTTTTAAAGACAGAATCTTTCTCTGTTGCCTTAATTATAAAATAAGAGTGTTAATTTCTTCCTTTCACAATTTATAAAGAGTGGATAGAGTGTCATGCCTCAGCCTACCTCATAGCCACCTCAAACTCCTGGGCTCCAGTGATCACACTGCCTCAGTCTTGTGACAGTAGCTGGGAATATAGACTCCTGCCGCCATGCCTGGCTAGTTTTTCTATTTTATTTATTTATTTATTTATTTATTTTTTATTGTTGGGGATTCATTGAGGGTACAAGAAACCAGGTTATACTGATTGCATTTGTTAGGTAAAGTCCCTCTTACAATCATGTTTTGCCCCCAAAAGGTGTGGCACATACCAAGACCCCAACCCCCTCCCTCCTTCCCTCTCTCTGCTCACCCATTCTCCCACTCCCACCCTGTCATTAATTGTCATTAATTGTCCTCATATCAAAATTGAATACATGGGATTTATGCTTCTCCATTCTTGTGATGCTTTACTAAGAATAATGTGTTCCACTTCCATCCAGGTTAATACAAAGGCTGTAATGTCTCCATTTCTTTTAATGGCTGAATAGTATTCCATAGTGTACATGTACAATAACTTGTTAATCCATTCCTGGGTTGGTGGGCATTTAGGCTGTTTCCACATTTTGGCGATTGTAAATTGAGCTGCAGTAAATGGTCTAGTGCAAGTGTCCTTATGGTAAAAGGATTTTTTTCCTTCTGGGTAGATGCCCAGTAATGGGATTGCAGGATCAAATGGGAGGTCTAACTTGAGTTCTTTGAGAGTTCTCCATACTTGGTACTGGATTTTTTTAACATGAGAGGAAATCACAAGTCTTTTCCCCAAAGAGCCTGTTGGCCATTCTACACAAGTACTGCTTCTCGTCTTGTTCACTTCAGTGAGAAGTGACCGGAAGGCCTGATGGACATTTTCACCTTCACTGCCCTTGATTTTGTTTAAAGAAAGAGCCTGAGCTATCTGGGTGGCAGTGTTTCCCTTTGCCCCCATGGAGACCATGGCCAGGGTGGAGAAGATACTCATGGGTGAGAAAAACACATTCTTCGAGTTGTCTTCACCCAGAATTTTCAAAAGGTTTAAGACAAAGGTGCTACTTGCTTCTGTGAAAAGCTCCGTGACGGCAAACCCCAGAGTCTTGGCACCGTACACGGGAGCTAGCAGAACAGCTGGAAGCTAGTTTTTCTATTCTTTTTTTTTTTTTTTTGTGGAGACAGAGTCTCACTTTACTGCCCTTAGTAGAGTGCTGTGGAGTCACAGCTCACAGCAACCTCCAGCTCTTGGGTTTAAGCGATTCTCTTGCCTCAGCCTCCCAAGTAGCTGGGACTACAGGTGCCCGCCACAGCGCCTGGCTTAGTTTTTCTATTTTTTTTTTTTTTTTGAGACAGAGCCTCAAGCCATCACCCTGGATAGAGTGCTGTGGCATCACAGCTCACAGCAACCTCCAATTCCTGGGCTCAAGCGAGTCTCTTGCCTCCGCCTCCCAAGTAGCTGGGACTACAGGCGCCCGCCACAACGCCTG
>CAUYON010109410.1:0-18830 GCA_963573935.1 Arctocebus calabarensis
CTGCCCCCCCCCCCCCCAGTAATACCTTGAGGTACACCCACAAACTGAGACTTTTTTTCGCTTTGGATACGTCCCAAGCCAACAAACACACAAACAAAACAAAAACATTGGCGTAAAAAAAAATATTAAAATGACAAAACCCCCCCAAAACCGCGAGGGGGGGGGGGCTAAAAACAGATCAGTTGTGGGGGGGGGGGGCCCCGGGCCTGGGGAGGGAGGGAAAGTAATGGTAAATGTATTTAACGGAAAAATAGGAGAATGCCTACCTAACCATGGAATAGGGAAAGTATTTCTAACAATGATTCAAAATCCACATAGGAGAAAATTATTATATTCAAATACATAAAAACATTAAAAAATTTCTGCATGGGAAAACTCAGAATCAAAATAATTGTTGAGTTAGAAAAAATAGTTGCTAATATTATCATAGGTAAGGAGTTCATATCCTTAAATTTTTACAGTTCCGAATGAATAGAGAAAGTTAACTTTAAAAATATATAAATCACCCTTTAACAATGGGAAAATACTTATAATAAGAAATACACAAATAAAAAAAGGCTGAGGTAGCATTTTTCATGTCTTCTGACTGACAAAATTCAAAGTTATACAATACCTAATGTTTTGTTTAAATCTGTGTAATGTATACGTATACCCTTCATTCAGCAACTTCACTTCTGGGAACTTTTTCCCACAGATGGCCTTGCATAAGTACAAAGTGATCTATATGCAAAGTTACTCATTGTAACATTACTTTTAATGGCAAAAAATAGGAAAAAAACCAAAATACCATCAACAGGATACTATTTAATAAAATGATACTACATCCGTGCAATAGATGTACTATGTTATACAGTTATAATTTATAAAGAAAGAGATTTCTATCTGCAGCTATGTTAAACTCTCCAAAATATATTAAGTAAAAAGGGAGAGATATGGAAAAGTTTATTTAACATGATTCATTTATGAAAGACAGAGTTATAATTAAACTATGTATTTGTATTTGCATAAAACAATGTTAGAAGGACATACATGCTTGTAAGTAATGATAACTGAAATAAATGGGGAAGAGATTAGATGCAGGAATTGCTACTGTGAAGCTTGAAGTTTTTTGATTTTACACTGATGTAAATGTTTTACCCATTCACAAATAAAAACTAATTAATTTTATATTTTAAAGGAGACATCAGTATATCCTCTTTAGTACACATTTACTGATTATCTGCTCTGTGCCAACTATTTTGTTAGGGAGTGCTTGTGTGTGCGTGTGTTATAATTACATTATATTTACATAACCCATTTACTTGGTATATCATTTAAATTTTAACAAAAACTTTTCAAGATAGATAACACTTTTGTTTTCCAAATCAAATAATTGAGTCTCAGAGAGATTAAGTAAGTTGTCCAGGTTTGTCCAACTAGTAATTACAATAGCCAACTCTTATATAAACTTACCTTATGTAAGGCACTGTTCTAAGCACATAATATATACTAATCTAATCCTCAGACAATCCTACGAGGTAGCCACTGATACTTTACCAGATTCACATAGAAGAAACAACTGTGATAATAGTGATCTGGCCCAGATCCCAACTGGAAGAATACCAACATCAGTGTTCAAACTTTAGGAATCTAGCTCTATAATACATATCCTTAACCACTTTACCACTATCTTAATAATTCTACCAGTAATTCCCAGTATTTTCCTCATTTAGCATGCGTTATTTTTGTGTTGAAATACGAACACTGAAAAATAACCTTTATCAGTAAATAACAAATTAAAAAAAAAAAACACTAGCTCACAGAAATGTTGTTACCTCCAATCAGCTGGAAAAAATACTTTTAAAATAATAAAAATTTGTTTTTTAATGCAGTGTGCTATGAGTTTTTAAGGAACTGGTATGAAGAGTCCCTGGTTCTTAAAATAACTTTGTCCCTGTGTAACAGGATGGGCCTCTTCTTTGTTCCTGCTCCTTCAAATGGATATGATCTGCTGGGTCTGTCTTTACACTCCACAGCTGCAAAATTCTCTAAGGGCAGCTACAATTCCCCAAAGCTAATACCACAGAACTTTTTCCAATGAATTTTTCTAAATTGTCCTCAAAAGAGCTTACTAAGTTTATACAGCCTTTAGAGTCAAGTCCCTGATTGCACGAAGTCAGGAACAAGCTGGTTCTGTAAACTGCTAAACAGTGAATCTTTACGCCATTCTCCTGAGAGAGATTTCTAAGAGATTGAAACAGTGTGACAGGTCAAAGCTGAGTGAGCCATCCGCAAAGGACTGAGCTGTAACTGCATGTGCGGACAGGAGAGAAAGCTGTGAATTAGTCCTCCTGAGTTCTGCATTTTGTACCCTGCCAAAGGACCTTACTGAAGAAAGATGTAGGCCACTTAAGAGCTCATGCTTAAGGGTATGAAATCCCATATGAACTTTAGTGGAGGTTTTTACTGTATGAAAACACTCTAATTTTAAATTTCAAATACCAAAGGAAACTTATCAACATTTAGATGTTTGCAATTATTTATATTTGAGTGTATATTTACAAACCAGGAATCCAGGATTTCATTTTATTGCAGAGTACTTTAATTAAATCCCTAGATTTAAAGATTTAAATGCTTGTTCCAGTCAGCTGCCAAGTTATAACTGACACATATAGAGACAAGAGTTTAAATGGGATTGCACCATCCCAGCCAAAGCCTAATGTCTGCTGCCGAGCAGAAGGCAGGGTGTTGGATTCTGCCATCTCAGCAGACTACAGCTTAACTGCCAAAGCCTGACAAAAAAGACTGATTTTCCTTAAAGGCAGCTAAACATTTTAGGGGATTGTACTGAATTTGTAAAATATCTACAGCATCTTCTCATTTGAATTATGAAATTTTACTTGAGAACTTCGTTTTGAATACATTCAAGAGAAGGACTCCCTCTATATGTATAAAATGCTTCAGTATCATTCTAAAGCACTGTTATAAGGAATTTGGGGAAGCCTATGAACCTGTACATACCATTTAAAAGTATAGAATTATTTGCTCTGAAAGTGCACCCTAAATAAATTAGCAATACTGTTTTATCCATTTGAGATTGTCAAATGATAAGCATTAAAAATACAAAAAGTTATCTTGGCTGCATTTCATAATTTTAGGAGTTAAACTGGATCTTTGTGGTCATCAGTAGCTAAAATCTACATAAAAACACAGCTAGAACAATCATTTCAGCCATTAGTACAGGAATCTGTTAGACCGTTTATAAACAGGAAAAGAAAAGAAGGAATGCATATAAGAAAACATGCCTGATATCACCTGTTCAAATACTAATTTTAATGTGTGTGACTTCAGAAAAATATTTAGCTCTTATCTGAAATATTGGGTAAATATTCTCCATGTCTCCAAGCTATCCTACCTGAATAAATGTAAAAGCCATGTGCACAGTGTCTGGCGCACAGAGGACAATCAGCAGACAGCAGAGGAATCTTCAGTCCTGGTACATTTATCTCGCATTCATCTCTCACCTCTATTACCACATTAGTGGAGAGTAAATTTCCTGTTACCGGTGATCATAACTAATTTTCAAGGTTTACAAAAGAACTCTACACAAATACATTCGTAAAATTTGTATTAAGTAAAATATCCAATATGGTACCATGTGGACACTGGGCAACCAACAGAATCCTGCTGTTTGTAATGTCATGGAGCATCAAGTCTGGCCTCTTGCCCATTCCCTTTCTCACTTCTTCTGACAGGCTAATTAACCTACATTTTTCAGTTGTTTATTAAATGGATCTTTTAGGTTTTAAGAATTTAGAGATTTGCTGTGCTCACTTCTCCCTCTGTCAGCAGAATTAATGTGATGCAGTCATTACCTCCAGGGGCAAGTCACAAGATCCAAACTGGCAAGAAGGCAGTGTCAGTTCCTAACATGCCCCCCAACCTGTTGGTGGCCATCTTTCTGTCTATTATTCAGTTCTGAATTCAATAAAAAGGTGCATGGCTATTTATTGATACCCTAAAATCTTAGTGATGAAGGGCCAATCTCAAGCCACAAGTGTAGCTATAGTCCTACTGACAAAATGTTTGTGGGGAAGACGTGAATGACGTCATACACTGGTGTAGAAAAAGAAGTGAGGAACGGGCCTCCAGAAGAGAGAAATCCCTTTTCACAGAAGATAGAAATTGTTTCTATATATTCACCTATCTCTTTCTTATGCTATAAAGTTGAAGAGGGCTGGGACAGCATGTCAGCACAGTCATCGGGTCACAATTTTGAGTACTGTATAAAAACCCATATAGAAATGTTTCAGCTCAAGATGGAAAAGGTTAATAGACTCAGAGCTATCCAAAAGTTGGATAGTTTATTATATACAATGATGGACAGTTTTTAACATGAAAGAGTTCACACTGGGCCACAAACTGATAAGAATGAGATTTTTTAAAACATCAACTACCAGATGAGTAATCAGCTTTAAAACTTCTAAAAATGATATTAATGATTCTACTTCTAATAATCACTTTTTTTCTACTTCCAGACTAATGCTACCTTAACTCCTTTATTTCATTTTCCAACAGTTTAGTAATTCAATCCTAATATTTTGGAAAATATAGAGATTTCCTACTTAATTCTGACATGAAACTCAAATACCCATAAGTACAATGTATAAAGTCAAAATAAATTTTCATAAGAAATCTGAGGATGAGAGTGATTAAAGCAATTGCATTATAATTTTTTGAAAAAATAAAAATGAAAACTAGACCTCATCAAAGTGACAATGTTTCTTTAAGAAGCGCTAAAAATATTAATAATTGGTTAAATACATTTTTCTATTTATCTGGGTTTTTTTCACTTATTAATACATACATTCCAAAGTAAAGTCACAAATACATATATCTGAAGATTTCTTCCTCTCTGAAGGTAACCCAACGGTGCATCTTGGAAGGGTACAGGTGAAACTTATTAAATGCAGAATACAAATGTCTTCATACAATAACTAAGAAAATGCCTTGAAGGCTATGTTAAACTGATGAAAATATTTCAGATTGTATATGAAACCAGCACATTGTACCCCTTGATTGCACTAATGTACACAGTTATGATTTAATAATAAAATTTTAAATTTTTTAAATTTTTGTTTCACAAAAAAAAGAAAATATTTTTAAGAAGAAAAGAAAATTATCCATAAAAAAAATGCAAATAAATTTGATCAGTTCATCTGACAGTGAAAGATGAACTGAGATGCTGGTGAGCTGCCTCCAGGATACCTTTTAAAACTTCACATGAAAAAAATTTAATAAATTATATGCAGACCAGGTGCAGTGGCTCATGCCTGTAATCCCTTGGGAGACTGACTCAGATGGATTGCTTAAGCTCAGTAGTTCAAGACCAGGCTGATCAAGAGTCAGACACTGTCTCTATTAGAAAAAAAATAAAGAAGAAGAAAAACTAGGTCATCATTGTGAAGGGCACCTGTAGTTCCAGCTACTGGGGAGGCTGAGGCAGGAAGATTACTTGAGCCTGTTGTGCCTAAGTCACGGGGTCCCCCCTATAAATCACCCATTGACCAAGTCTGATGCAAAAGCAAGGGGTAGTTTATTAGCTAGCTAGGCTTTCTGTCCCTGACACAGCAGGAGAGCAGAGAAGCCTCACCCACAGAGGGGAGAGCAGTTTTAAGGGTATAGAAAGGAACAAAGGGAGAGGGTGTTGGGAGAACTGCTGAGGAGAGCTGATAGGGGCATAAGGGACTGGGCAATGTCTGTTCTGGGCTAATTAGCCTGGGGAAGTATTTACTACCATGATGGCCGAGGTTAGGGGCAGACATACTGGAGCAGGGGGTGGGGGATGAAGCAGGTTGCTTATCACCTTTGATATGCAACTACAAATTGACCCTTTGGTATACAGCTGTAAATTAACCTTTGATGTGCAGCTGTAAATTGATGGCTGCGGGACAAGGTAGAATCAGTGAAAGGCTGTGGAACAAAATGAGTTAGTTTTAACAAAATGGAGTCAGCTTGGTTCTTTCAAGCCCAAGACACTGAGATTGCTGTGAGCTATGATGACATTAAGGCACTGTAGTGTGGGGCAACAGAGTGAGAATTTGCCTCAAAAAAAAAAAAAAAAAGAATTCACATGCAGTAAATTGTACATATATGGCTGATGTCTTATCAGAATCTCAGTAGGCATTCGACTTAAGGTTAATAAGGGAATGTACCCATGTCTTGTAAGACTCAAATTTGAATTATCCTATAATATATTCTTCCTATATTCTTTCTCCCTTTCTATTTCTCTAGTGGAAAAATCTGATATTTTTCAATGAAGTATAAAGATGCACACAGAAAACTGAAAATTCTCCTACGTGATATGTCAGAGAACTTTTATAATATTTTACATGAAATGAAATTAGGAAAGGTAATATATCTCATATTAAATATGTCTTTGTCTTAATGACAATCAAACTCCTCATGTGTTAATATCGTTATATTTCCTAAACTCTTTTCTATTTATCTTTTAATTTTTATGTTATGTTAGGTTTTGGCATGCAAAAATTATTCTATTAAAATTAATTCATTCTTAACTTCAAAATTAGTTGTACAAATTTAGATCTTTAATATTTCTGGCACATATTTTTATGTTATAAGAACAATGGTCTTCTTCTTTCATGAGAGCATGAAAGTTAAAAATGCCATGGACCAATCTCTTAAGGTTTGGGGGCAGAATTTACTCAATACTAGATCTACTGTATTCTACTAGCAAAAGTACTCATGAGCCTGCCCAGCTGCAAAGAGAGGGAATATTGGACCATCTCTTTTGTGGAGATTGCCAAAGAATTTGCAAATTTTTTTTTTTTGTAGTTTTTGGCCGGGGCTGGGTTTGAACCCGCCACCTCCAGCATATGGGGCCAGTGCCCTACTCCTTTGAGTCACAGGCACCACCCATGTGAACATTTTTAATAGGCCACATTACCATATATAAATAATATCATTGTAAGTGTTAAAACTATTTTTCTTATAGTCTATCTGCATTTTTCATACTATGAATATTTTTGGCAAAAGTAAAATAAAATTTTATTTTTATTTTCAACAAAAGTAAAAACTGGAGTCTATAAACAAGTATCTAGTTTCATGCAATAAGGAATTGGAAGAGCCTGCTAAATTCTTGCCACTTAACCCACTTAAGTAGAATTAATGTGAAGGCCTCACTTTCTCTTCTTCCTGCTAGCCCAATTACTCGTCTAAGCTCTAAAATTATGTATTTGCTCAGAACTATTAGATTCCAGAAACTTCCATTTAACATTGCTTTAAGATCAACAAGAAGGCTTATTTTGTCTGAAGTCTCTTTTTGTTTAATCTTATCTAATCATCTTAATCCTAATGAAAATGAATGACCTCAATATCTGCCTCAATTTCTGTGTTTTCTTATTAAGTGGAAAAACCATCAAAGAAAATAAGACTCATCCATTTATTTTACATCCTCTTCATACACTGAGATACAATTGTTTTCACATGTTCACTCATTTTTTTAGTGATTTTTTCTGGTTGCAATACTCTACTTTTCTAGTGTATTACACTATGCCTCAGAAACTCTTTCCTACTAAATTTTTTCACCTTCACTAACATATTTATTTTGAACTTATCCTGTGAGCCACAAATATGAATTACTAAAGTCAATACAATCTTTAACTCCTCGGTCTTTTTTTCTTTGTTCATTTATTCATTCCTTTATATGACAGCTAATAATGAGCATAAACATGTATTCTTGGCATTATGATAGGCATTGGGAAAGCAATGACGAGTAAACTGATATATTCCCTCCCTTCCTAGAAAAAGCCAAGAGTTTTGGTAAGCAATTATAATTAATTGTTACATAAAGGAGACCACAATGACTCAATGCAGGAACATGGTATGTGCACCAAAGGCGCATCTAGTAGGGAATAAGAGAAGGCTTTGGGAATCTAACATCCTAGCTGAGACTATGCACGATAAGCAGTCAAGGACCAGCAGGAAAGAAGGGGAGCTGTTTCAGGAGGTGGTGACATCATCTGTCAAGTCAAAGTCAAAGAAGGGCACAGAAATACCTGAACATAAAAAGTCTTAATAGGAGAGAAGAGATTACAAAATTATGGAAAGATTAGATCAGAGGAAGTCCTATAGAATATAGTGCAGAATTTGAACTTTATAAGAGGAACCACAGTATCATTCATTGAAGAGATTTAGACCAGGTGAATGTCATCATTAGAATTGTGCTTCTAAAATTACTCTGGTTGCAAAGTGGTGAATTATTTTGAAAAAGAATACACTAGATTTAAGGGTTTTATTTTTGAAGCTATGCTAGCATCCATTAGAGAGGCAAGCATTGATAGTGAGAACCAACACTGGGTGTATCATAGACTATTTAGGAGGTGGTACTGAGGGTTGATGCAGTGAGTATGCCTATGATTACAAAAATATTAATAGTTGATAACAGTGGAACAATTATAATATTAGATTAATAATGGAAAAAAGGAAAAAGGAGACTGAGGAGATTGTTTTGGTTTTAGTAATTCAAATTCAAATTTATGACTCAAAGAATAACCTCAAAATAAGTATTTTGTGGATCTTATGGACTGCATGAATGAAAAGGTTAAAAAGTTTATACTTCTGGCTTAGTTCCCGTAGCACGGTGGTTACGGCGCCAACCACATACACTGAGGGTAGCAGGTTCCAACCTGGCCCAGGCCTGCTAAACAGCAATGAAAACAACAACCAAAAAATAGCTAGGCATTGTGGTGGGTGCCTATAGTCCCAGCTACATGGGAGGCTGAGGCAAGAGAATTGCATAAGCCCAAGAGTTGGAGGTTGCTGTGAGCTGTGCCACCATGGCACTCTACCGAGGGTGATAAGGTGAGACTCTGTCTCAAAAAAAAAAAAAAAAGTTTATACTTCTTTTATCTTAGGGGAAAATGGTACCTGGTTACTAAGCTGTTTCCCTTCCTAGACTGTGAGCCCCACATGGCAGGGTCCACACTGGAACAGCTCAATTTGGGGTCTCTGGTATTTAGCATGAGCCCTTGAACTCAAAAGACATTCAATGTTTATAAAACAACAACAAAAAAAATGAATGACTATCTAAAGAATGGCAGAATTGTGTATCCAGGGACTGATATGCCATTCCAAGACCATCGAGATTTCCTGACAACCATTTTATGCAACCCTGCCCTTGTCCTACATAAGAATGATCTCTTGACTTTTCCCTACAATGGAGTAACATCAACACTATCCCTTACATACTTCCCATGACAACTATGTTTGAAACTAACGGCAAGGACTTAGATGTATAACATATGAACAAGGGTTATGTTGTCACTTGCATTTTCTTATTTCCACACTGTTTGCTCATGATTAATAATAATAGCTACTTAGAAGTATTCTTTGGTTTAAGCAAGATGAAATTTTTGGTAAATGTGGTCTGAAACTAATACATCTGAAAATTGATCAAGAAAGTTTGCTACCTTTGCTGATTAACAACCATAAAATTCTCCTCAGTCTGACTTCTTCAAGGACTTCTTTCAGTGAGTGAATAAAAGATAATCCAGGTTATAACTATAAATCTTCTTTAAAAGTATGTGAAAAAAATATAGGACCAAGATTCCAGGGCCTCAAGAAGTTCACTTAATTCTGAGAACACTGTTGCTAGGGAATATTACCTTACCTCTCCTTTCCATCACTTTCTTTATGTTTGTTTAAAAATGAATGTAAATGGCTAATAACACACTGTATTGCTCTTCCCTGATGTAATTATTATGCCTATTTGTGGTGTCTGCTTACTGAGGTTTATTTTTACATCTTTGGTATTACTTTGTAGAATGTAGTCATTAAATATTAAAATTCAGAAAACTTTCTCAAGGTCTCTATGCAAATATGAAGAGAAAGTTTTAGCTAAAATATTTTAAGTAAATTTAGAGGAGATGTATATAGTATCAAAGATATTTTAAAATAAATTTTAAATAAACTGCAGATAAATTATAAAAGGCAAGATGCCAAAGGCTAAAAATAATATTCATTACATAGGGATAGTCACAGTTTAGCAATAGCTTCTCTAGGTCTGGATACCTTATGAGGGGAGATAAATTTTATCTTTATATGTTACAATACTGTCAAAGTTGTTTATTATGAACATGTATTAATTTTAGAATATTATTTAGAAAAATAAGTTAGAATGTTTAAAAGTCAGTGTTTCTTCGTTCCATACACCAAAGAGTCATAGATTGAAACCACATGTATTCATAATTATGGTTCAAGTCAGAAAACATGAACAACCTAAGCCTAGCATTTGAGAAGACAGGTGGAACATGCACGTAGTTTATTTTTTCTTTTGTCTTTCAGATGGGGAAACTAGGAAATAAAAAGTTTATGGACTCATTTAATGTTATATCTCTAGTTAATATGACAGCTGGGAATCTAGCCTCCTGAATCTCATATAAGTCTCTGTCCATTATCCTTAGGAATGGCTTAT
The DNA here is from genome assembly GCA_963573935.1 of Arctocebus calabarensis. Classification (NCBI taxonomy): domain Eukaryota; kingdom Metazoa; phylum Chordata; class Mammalia; order Primates; family Lorisidae; genus Arctocebus; species Arctocebus calabarensis. The sequence continues at coordinate 10,475 of CAUYON010109410.1, forward strand.
CTTTCCTACTTGTTTTTGTCCCATCATCCACACCATAGGATGATAGTTTAAAGAACCAGGTCTCCTACTTTTATTACAGTTTCCCATGCAGCAGTAGCCTGAACATGAAGAATTCAATGCGTGTCATCTTACTTAATATTTGTGGTTCTGCTGAAAACAAAATGCTTTTTTAAGAGGTAGATAGCATAAAAGCAAAAGCAGCGATAGTAGGATAGTTCTATATGAAATGATTTTGCAGAAGTGATTCTTGGGTATTAACTATGTTTTCTTAAATATAAATTTTTTTCAGATGTTGCTAAGCATGGAAATAGAAGAAGATAGGGTAATGTGTTAATAATACAAGTTAAAAATGGTCTTAGTATTATGAATTCTGGTGGGCATTAGGGATTTTGTATTTCTCGAATCCATTGTTTGTATTAACCTAGATGTTTAGTAAGATTGGTTTGCCCCTAAGATCTAGATGAGATTCATTTGCATCCCTTACTCATAAGTGTGGATGTTCAATGCCCCGGAGTAAGGTAAATTCCCCAAGCTTATATTATTAGTGAATTAAACAGTGAGAAATAAGGGTTACTAGCATGTGAATCAAGGTGAGACTATGAAAACATTCTGACACTATAAACATCTTCCTCTTGTCTATACTGTATACTACATAGAATAAATAGAGATTTGCCAATTTTTTTTTTCTGTCTCAAGCATCAAATTTGAGACCTGGGAATTAATAGACTCTATTCAACTTGGCAAAATAAGTAACAAACTGGGTGTATCATTGTGAAATAGTCCTTCCTTATAGCACGGAAATTTTAATTACAACATTGAGAGTTTCTTTTTTTCTTTTTATTTTATTCACTTTATTTTATGTAAAACATTTTCATATTCCTTACGAGTTAGAGGTCTAGCATCCTAATAAACTAAACTAAACAGAGTGTTAAGCCAACAGGAATCCAGAATGATAAGAAGTCTCCTGATTCTATCTCATATTCAGGTGTCCAAAGATTTCCTTCTACAGACTTCCAGAAAATTCAAATTTCTAGCTTAAAAAAAAAAAATCACTGAAAGGTTTTACATTTTTTTTACATTTTGTTACATCTACCTCTTTCCCCAAATAGTAAATACCCACTATAAGTAGATTAACCAATTAGATTTTGAAATTTCTCAAGAAAACACTCCTTCCGCTTTATTTTTTGCCTTATCAAAGACAGAATGAAAAATAGATGTCAAAGTTTGTAACAAAATATTTAAGTAGAAATATTAAAAACAAATAAAATTTCACCTTCACATAGTGTTAGCAATTTAGCTAGATTTTAATTATGCAAAACTAAAATGCAAACTTCATATTTAATGGCCAATATAATGTTAAATTGTTATATAGAAATATCCATGATTTGGTTAATAATACTTCTTTATTGATTTTGTTTCATCTCTTTTAAGATGTCACAATAGAAACAGCTAATTTAGGCAGGAGCTATCTTGAAATGCCATTATCAAAACTAATGGGGTCAAATATTCTCTTTATTCAAGTTATTTTAGGGTTTCAGTTAGGGTTCTGCAGAGAACCAGAACTTGTAAGGTATAGGAAGAGATATAAAAAAAGGGACTCTTTCTTTTTTTTTTAAGGAGGCTTGGCTTACCTGATTATGGAGGTTGGAAACATCCAAGAAAGCTGGTAGCTGGTTTGTCCAAGTCCAGAGGCCTTAGAACTAAGGATAATGAAATTCAGTCTGAGGCTGAAGGCTTAATAACCCAAGAGGCCATTACCACAAGTCCTGGAGTTCTGACATGCAAGGGCAGAAGAAAAAGGACATCACTGCTCCAGAAAAGAGAAGGGGATCTTCCCTTCCACTGCCTTTTGTTCCATCCAGGTTTCTAAGAGGTCGTCCGGTCTCCACTCACGCTGAGGGTGGATCTTGCTCTCTCAATCCACCTGCTCGCACACAATCTCTGAAATACCATCGCAGACACACCTGGGGAGGCCCAATAGTTCTCATCAAAACCAGAACCACCTGTGTTTCTCTTTCAGCAGAAGTGGGACAAACTTGGTGTCTACTGCAGCAAGGAGAATTAATGAGGCTTTGTCAGCTAACTGAGCATCCCTTAATCCTGTTGAGTGTGCACCTCATAATCAGCCTTCATAAGGTGGAAGCTAGAATGTGCCAAAGTAGAAACAGGGGTTTGACACCTGGAGTGAAGATGGGCTTCCCGAATGGGAGGCGGTCTTCAGAAACATTTCAAGTCTACCCATTCTCTAGGGCCTGATGAAAGTTCTATTCATGACTTTCAGACTGGTCAGCAAGCACTTGTTTTAGAACCTCAGTTTCAGGCTCATATATCTGGTGCAGAGCTGAAGCGAAGCCCTGTGACTTCAGTGTTTGGAGACAGAGAAAGATTTATTTGACTTGTCCAGAGTGAGAAGAGAAGACAGAAAATCTCTCAGCTCTACCTTGTTAAGGAGATGACGCAGCAAGCTTTTATGCAGGGTAGGGGGTTTATTAGGGAGGAAGTCTAGATTGCTTTTAGTCTCAGAAAACACCTTGAGTGACCAGACTTCTGGGCATCATCAACTAGTCGCAACTTTTTTCAGGGGCATTTTTTCATTTTGCAAAACAAGCTCCCAGATTCTCCTCGTGACCTTGGAATTATCTCCTCCTACTTGCCAAAGAAATACACATTAGCATGTAACAATTGTGAGAATGAAAGGCGCTTGGCAGGAAGCAAGGGGTTAATGTGTACAAACAACCAAGAGCCCAGTTCAATTTTATTATTTCAGGCTTCAAATTTTGGGGTAATGAAATATAAAGGGGCCTGGATCCACAATTATGGATTCTTCTTCTTCTGACATAGTGTAAAAAATTAGAAATAAATTAACAAATACTAAAACTTGTAGCACATTTATTTCTTATATGAAAATAGAAACTTTTTTTTTAACTTTTTTACTCTTAAAATCACACGCTTTAGTTGATATTTTTAAAAAAGTATTCTAGTTTCTATATCATTCTAGCTAAGAGGTCTAGAGATGACCATAAGTTTATTAGTGACCACACTAAGTCCGATAAAGCTTGTTGGGAACCCTTAGGATGACCAGCATAAAGTAACAGTAACCATTAGCCTTCCAAATTGTGGGATTAATACTTGTTCTATGCTCTGTTTTCTATGTTCCTTAGTGAACACTTTAAAAAATAGAGATCATGTGGAAAAACATAGAAATAACAATCAAAAACTTTCTAAATTCTTAAACCCAGAGAAAGATAGCTACTGCAAATAATGTCATCTCACTTTTTTAACCACTTTTACTCTTAGTTCCCAGTGAGATGAATTCATACATCAGCAACATATTTCATCATTTGTGACATTTTCTCCTTTTTACCTATGTAAAGTTTGTAAGTAACACCACAGTTCCCCTCATGATGTGCTTGGATTGATGTATATTGTTAGAAAAAAAGACCTTTATATCTTCATTTTTACCTAAATTGTTAAAAGGGATTGATGCTTATTAGATTGGACATGTGTATGTGTGTGATTTAAGTCACAGTCATGCTAGTGCAGCTCTCAGGAGCACAGCACTAAGGAGTTAAGTATCTTCTGGATCGTTTTATAGACCACCTCACTTATCCTCTTCTAAAAGGAGCTACTGATTGGTAAGGGGCAGAAAGTGGCCAATCAGCCTGTATCAGCTATCAAGTCCTTTTGCTGCTGAGAGCTTTCTGAACGATATTAGGACTTGAGCTCCTGAGACAAGCGTCCAGGACTTTTTGTCTTTATAACCATCTAACAAGGGATTGGCATGTCTTGTGTTTTATGAAGTAAACCGTGTACAAGATAGCATCCAGCTCACTCTGTGGTACAAATGAAAGCATATACACTATAACTAAGGAGCTACACTGTTGTTTAGTTTATTGTCTGTAACATAAAATTCAGATCATTCTTCAAAAATACAATCATAATAGTCATGTATGGTACTTAATAACTTGATACTATATCAATACAAATGGGCTATGTTACTTTGGCCTAACTTAGAATCACTCTTACTGGACTCCATTTAAATATCATGTCATCAATTAAACAAAAGAAACATTATTTATAAAAGTCATATTAAAACGCATTATTTTATTTATTATAAGGCTTCAATTGAGTATATGTTCTATAATATAAAAGTCTTTTTATACACCAAGCATTGTCCATAACATGTCATAGGAGAAATAAATTTCAAGTCTCTGTTCCAGAAACACAAATCTTATTAGCAGTAGGTTTATATTACCATTTATTTTTCCAACATGATAAATCTACTGCATCATGATTCTCACTTTTACCTTGTTTGAAGAAAGTTAATGCTAAATGTGGCCCATTACTAGTAATGCCAGTAATGGCCACTGGTAGTGGACTGCTGATGCGTGTTCTATGAATCCCTGGTTTATATATGCATATGTGTGTGTATATATAGCTACACATACATATATTATAATGTATGATGTGTGGATATACATATAAATACACACACATATATTCATATTTACACTATATTATGTACACACACACATATTCTTACATTTATTTATTTTTCCTTAATTTCTCAGCTATTTATTTTAACCATTTTTATGGCACTTGTAAGAAGCTTCAATGTCTTTGTGAAATAAATACAAATGAGTCAAGTTTACTTTATCAGACCTAGTAATTTAAAAAGAAATTTGTTCCAAATTTTATCTAAACCTTCTAAGAATGCGTATATGTGGTATAATATTCATAGAGTTTGTACAAGAATAAAGACACACTTAAACCTATTTTAATAGCATTTTTCTTATCTGTAATTTTTATTGAATTAGGCAACAGAAAGACTTTTCAAATCCTTTAATTTTTCTTTTAGCTCAAATGTTCATAAGATTTTTCAAGCAAATGTAAGAAGATAAATAAGATTTCTAAAGGGTTACAAATTAATAAGCCATAACACCCTCCACTAATCCACTATAGAAAATTAGTTCTTAAGAAATATATTGGTAATCCACTTTTCAAACTTTTCCAATTTGCTCAAAAACAATATAACTTTGTATTGGTCCCAGAGTAAGTAACATCTTTGTGCCATGGTTTCAGTGTTTACCTTATAATTAAGCACTTGAAATGCTTGAGAATATAATTATTGGGACATCACCACATTGCATAATAAATTTTTCTCTTTCTCTCAGATAAATATTATGAATGTGTCAGCATGAGCCACAGAGTTACAGAATGCATTATGCATAGTGAATTGGTCAGCATTATCTTCACTCTGTTCTGCTTAGGAGACAAAGTTGATATTATGCAAATTAAACCACTTTATCATTCTTTGGTTTCTTTACTTGGTTCTATATGCTTAAGGATGTAGTTACTTTTGCAAAAAATATCAAAGACAAATTTTTCTCTGTGCGCATTATAGGCATATGCAAATACATACAGATAAATTTCATTTATCAAGGAAAGTGTGATATTTGAAGTGAACATAATGTAAAGCAATATGGAAGAGCATATAGCATTTTAAAGTTAGAGGCATTGTTAGAAGTGATTTAATTCTGACCTGTTATTTTATAGATAAAATTGTTTACCATGAAGCTGAGTAACTTTCCCGAAAGTCACAAAGCATTGAAAGTAGGTTAGAACTCAGGTTCCCTGATGATCCAAATCTATATTAAATTATCAACTTTGAAGAAAACCATGTTTTTCTCACCTTCCATAGTATCTTTTAAAAATAATTTTGCTTCACAATAAGTGTGCCCATCACCCAGACAGTGTGCATTCTACCTCCTAGGTGTGAATTTACTGATTTTCACCCCCCAATTACTTAATTTTGATGAGTGTTATTTCCATATGTGCATATAAGTGTTAATTGAATAGTTCCAATTTAACAGTGAATACATGTGGTGTTTGTTTTCACACTGTCATGATACTTCACTTAAGAAGGACGGTTTCCAGTTCCATTCAGTTTACTACAAAGGTAATAGTTTGCCATTTTTAGTACTTCATGGTATTCATATACCACATTTTGTTAATCTACACATGTATTGATGCACGCTGGTTGTTTCCACATCTATGCAAAGGTAAATTGTGCTGTTATAAACAATCAAGTGAAAGTGTTATTTATAAAATGTCTTTTTTTCCTTTAGGTAAATACCCTGTCAAGGGATTACTGAATCAAATGGTAAATCTACTTTTAATCTTTGAAGATTTTCCATACTACTTTCCATAGAGGGTGTAGTAGTTACACACCTACTTTCAGTGTACGAATGTTCCTTGCGTCCACACCAACATTTGTTGTTTGGGGGCTTTTTGATAAATTCTATTCTCATTTTAGTTAAATGATATCTCATTGTGGTTTTGATTTGCATTTTCCTGATGATTAAAGATGTTGACAATTTTTAAATCTATTTTTTGGCCATTAGCCTATGTTCTTTTGAAAAATTTTTGTTCAAGACTTTTGCCCACTTTTAAATGGGATTGTTTGGTTTTTTTCCTTGATGATGAGTATTTTTCTTTTTCTTTCTTTGTTTTTTTTTTTTTTGTATTTTCTGGTTATCAGTCCTTTATCAGATATATAACATGCAAATATTTTCTCTCATTCTCTAGGTTGTCTATTCCCTCTAATGATTGTTGCATTGTGCAAAAGCCTTTTCCATAATATCTTTTAATCACAGAGTACATGATATATAATCACATTTATCTATTCCTTCAAAAAATTATTATAATACTCAGCAACCTGTAGCAACAAAGAAAATAACTTTACAAACTCTTGGGAGAGTTGTTTGTATTTGAATCATTTTCTAAACCTAATTAGTGACAAATATGAAATTACTGTTCATTTAATAATTATCCAAAATTTAAATTACATTAGGGTAAAAAAGGATGGAAATAAATTAGAGAAAAGTAATACATCAGAAAATAAACAAGTTTGTAGAAAATTAATTTCTTCATTTTTTTTTAAATTTTAGGTACATGCTATACAAAATTTGTCTAGCATGTATTATCCAAAACTTAGACATGGATATTAACTTATTAGGAAACAATTTGGTAGAACATGAGAGAAAACCCCAAATTAATTAACTAAAACTATAAATCTTTTCACTCATACAACTTGGAAGTCTAGAGGTATTTTCAGGCATGCCTGGCTATAGAAAATAAAATGATGTCAAAAGAAATCTATTTTGCCATTACAGTCTCTGTAATATCATGCCATGGTTAAATTATCAGCTCCCTCCATATTGTAGGAAGATGTTTGCTTACACTTTTTAGCTTCTAAGTTGTCCTAAGAGTGACTCCAGTGGGGCAGGTAAGAGGATATTTTGTCATTTGTTCCAAGAAAAATCTTACAATATAACCTTCAGAACTCTAATTGAATCACCTTCTCACCCCTAAATCCTTGTGATTTGATGTTTTGATCATTCAAGTCTGGTAACATGGACACTCTTCGCAGGAATTATATCCACTTCACCCAAAATTCATAGAATGTGAATGAGAAAAGCAAGAATGTTTTGCTAGATTACAAGAAAATGAATGTTGAGCAGGCCAAAAGTGACAGACGTCTTTAGCAGTGTACTTGTTAAGAGTTAAAAAAAAGGGAGTATGGAGTCTCTTTTTTCCCCTCACCTCCCCATTTTTCCTCCATATGACTTGCTACGAATTGATTGTTTTCTAGGACACTGACTGCAGCACGTTCAGATAGCAGATGGAACTAGTGGATGGAACTAAATTTCACAAGGACAAAGTCCTCTTTCTAACTTCTTTTGACCATGGGACAAAAATGCTAAGTAGCAAATCTGTTTTCAAAGAGGAAGAGAGCTCTGATTTCTCATGCTCTGTTATTTTTTTTTTCCTATTTCATTTCTCCTGTTGCTTCCCTAAATGATAGTGGTAAAAGACAAACATTTGATGTTGTAGTAGGGATGATGCTGAGAATAAGAGATAATCATCTTTATTATAGAGTTATAACTGAAATTTTCCATGAATAACTAGGTTAAGAAAAAGGAGTGTTCCCAGTGATCCAACATGATCTTGGATTACTGTTACCAACTCTATAATAGAGTTAGGCATACCTATCCTATTCAATGTGGCTTTTTAATGCCTTCTTCTGGGGGTGAGTTATATTCTTCTGTCTCTCCAAATTTGGGCTTGGCTATATTATTTGCTTTGGTCAATGCTATCTAAGTGAGTATAATGCGTGCTACATCCACTTCAGAGGCTTTAGAGATGTTGGTGCGGATGTGAAGAAAAGGGAACTCTTCTACATTGCTGGTGGGAATGTAAACTAATACATCCATTTTGGAAAGACGTTTGGAGAACACTCAAAGATCTAAAAATAGACTTACCATTTGACCCTATAATTCCTTTACTGGGTATA